>VYZS01101906.1:2883-42122 GCA_013400695.1 Neodrepanis coruscans | reverse complement strand
ATTCTGTGATTCTGTGAAAGGCTCATAAGCATGTTTTAAATATTATGCTGTCGCTGCATGGAAAGAAAAAAATAATTTCATTTTTATTTACCCATACCTGTAACCCAGAAACTCTTGATCAGCAGATTTGATCTGAACATTGGACATCTTGGTTAAACTAGATTAGCTGATGTGAGGAAATACTATGTTTTCTCAAGAAGAAAATGAGAAAATTTGTAAATGATCGCTGCTTTTCTGCAAGTATTAGAAAACATATATGGAGATCCATTCACCATTGCACTGTTTGACTTAAGCTGGACGTTGTTACAGAGCAATCTAAGATGCTGTGACAGGATATGAAGAGCAAAAGCCATAGCTAAAGAGATTAATCTTTCCCTGTATCTTGTCTTGCCTTTTGCTGACAAGGTGGCAAATTTTTGTTCCTTTAGGAAATGTTTCCCATTTTGTCTAAAAAGATTTTTGGGAGGTTTGTGAAGAACTAACTGCAGACATTCCTTCTTCTCCCTAGGCCTTATTCAGTTCTCTGGGGACAGGGTAATATGTGGTGGTCTGGGAGATGACCTTGAGAGTAGACAGAGCTCTTCCTGCTGACTTGAACCATATAGGTTGAAGGTTGACTTGTTTACAGGCACTGAAAAATAACTTTATTTTTCTGTCTCAGGGATCACAGGAGGCTGTGCTAAACTGCCTCCTATCTGGCAAATGCAGTCTTTGGGGATTTTCTGGCTCTTCTTGTCACCCCTTTGGTTCAGTATGTCCGAAGAGTTGTTAGGTGATACAGTCAGGGGTCAAGTATAACTTCTCTGGTTATCCTTGGTTCTCAGCCTTGGATTCATAAGTTCTAGTCAGTGCTAATAGAAATCACACTTCTTGTCAGCCATCAGATTTTAGAGCATGCCAGGCATGGGTTACTAGCATTTGACTGTGTTTGTGTAGAAGTAAAACCAGGAAAATGTGTGTTATGGCTGAGCAAAGATTACAGAAAAATTCACAAATATTTTAAAGATTCACAGAGGATGTATACTTATTTGTGATTCAGTGGAGCAGGAGGCAGGAGTCTGATCTGAGCTGCTGCCAGGTGCTCTTGGAGTGTGAAGGTGGAATGCTTTTGGATAAACTCCTCATCCAAGAAATGGAAGCCATTCCTCTTGCCTGTCAAATTAGCTACTGTTGTCTTCACTCTATAATCACCGTGTCTAGCTGTGGGCCCAGAGCTAAGCATGGATGTAGGACAGCTGTCCCACCCCAAACAGCTCAATGGTCTGAGAAAAATAAACCAACATGCCTGAGGAACATAAGATAACAACGTTTTTCTGTCTTGTGGTTCTAAACTTAGATAATTTGTTTAGGCTATCAAAAACAGAGCACGGAGTAATTTATCTTTTCTTTATAGCCCTCCATGTGCTCCCTATTGCCTACCTGTTTGAATGAGGTTTCTTCTTGGATCATGTTTCAGCCATTGCATCCACATAAGACATTCAGGCAAATGCTCCTGTGTGTTTAACAGGAGTGGCCACCTGTCTGGAATTCCTGAGGAGAGATCCAAGCTACCAGGACTCTTCCTCCTTGATACCAGCCCAAATGAGTCCAAATCTGCTCTGAGACACAAAACAGAGCAAATCTTGGCCTTTCCTGTGGAGAGACAAAGAGGGAGGGGAAAAAGGATGTGAAGATGCTGACTTTCCCTATCCCTGATCAGGAAACTAGGCAAGATTTTATTGTCTTGTTAAGCTTTCCACATATTTAGTGGGTAGTGCAAGTGGAAGTTGTCCCCAAAATACCAAAAGAACGCAAATGATACCCACCTCATAAATTTCAGTGGTGTTACCCAGGCCCAAAGGATTATGATGCAGCAGCTAAAAGTAATTGTTCCTATGCCACTGCCTGCCCCCAGCGTTTCACTTCCCTCTGCTGTAGCTATCCCTTGTCAAAAGTAAGATCTAACACTGAACTGTCCCTAGGCAAGTCTATTCAAGGTGCCTAAAGTGTTTTGGAGAAGGGGCTGCTGCTAAAGGAGCTGTTGTGGAAGTTTTGACCATTAACATTCACTTTGATGTGTCAAAAGTAACCATTTTTCCCTAAGGTGCTGGAAGTTTCATTGTGTGAAGACTTTACATTAACATTAAATACAGAAGGTTTTATAAATCATTCACCTTGAAGACTGGCAAAACTGGCATATTCACAGCAGAAGTGAAAGACATGTTTTATCTGTGTTGTCCTTTGTAATTATGCTGCTGAATAACAGGAGTATTATCACACTAGGGTTAGTGCCAGAGGATTACACAAAGTTTTTCAAATGGGATGGTAAAGTGGTGCAAACAGGTGCATAGACAAAGAGCAAAAGGAGGGGGAAAAAGTGAGAGAAAGAAAGCTGAGGCCTTCTAGTTTCTACCATATAGCAAAATTAATGGTTTCTCTAACATGGCACTTGAGCTAGATTACTGTTTAGCTAGATTATTGAGCCTGTAAAATTAGAGGAATGAGTCAGATTCTTCATTTCACTCCTGTTTTAATTTAAGCAAAGGAGGACACTTTAATTGTCCTTTAGCAAAAAAAACCCCAACCACCCAAACAAAAAACACCAACCAAACCAAAACCAAAGAAAACCCCAAAAACACCAACCCACAACTAGACTTTTAATTAGAATAATTTTGCAGCAGAGAAAGTGACTCATAAGAAGAATACAATCTCTGAATTTTTCTTTCTAATAGTTCCCTTTGCAAACTGGATCCGGCAAACTGGGACTTCTTTTTGAATGTTCCACATGTATATATCCAGAAAGAGAGGAAGGCATTTCTAAATGAAGTTAAAATGTTTTTACAAGCAAAACAGTCAACATAAACACGTGCTCATTATTAATCTCTTTTTGATGTTGCCTTTTTAATCTATCTTTGTGTATTAATTTATTTGTGCATGTTAGAGCCACAAGAATATTTCCTAATTTTTTCAGCTCAGAAGATAGTTATGTACTTTTGCACAATTCTTTTGCAAGATTAAAATAGAGGAGGTTGTTGATGCCATTTTTGAGTATGAAATTCTATCAAGAGATACATTTCAGTATTTACTGTTATTACCACAAACAGAGCTGTTGAGGCTTAAGGATTTGGATACGGACATCTAGGATAATTTGGGGAGGGAGAGAAGATAACACTTGGGTCTTCCTTACACAAAGCTCTCTCTCAAATAGTAGCTTTGGGAACATTTTGTGCTAGAAGAAAGCAGTACTTCAGGGATTTAGGTCACTGGGGAAAGTGGGATAGAAATCCCTCATATTTCTGCATCACCTCTGTCTAGTGGCTGTTGCTGCGAACAGAGGCATATTTTAGCTTACTGATTGCCCTGCATTTGAGGTAAGCCTCCAGGTAGCTATAGGCTTGTTACTACCACCTTAGTCCCCACAATGCCATGAAGTCACAGAAGCGACTCTATATGAGTGAGTAATGGGTGGGTAGGACACGTCTGGGATGACATATTGATATTCCCCCTGACTAATGCTCTGCAGTGGGACTGCTGTGATTCTAAGCAAGACCTTGAAAACATCTATGGCTTTGTTGTGTAATTAGAATATTGTCATCCCTGAGAAGAGATCTCCTTAGAATGTTTGCTATAAAGAATTGTCAGTATAAAAATCTGTAATTGCTGGTCCCTGGATCATTTGGTGTGGGCAAGTCACGGGCGTCACAGCTATGCAAATAAACAGCAGCCTTGCGATGCCCCATCCCCTCTGTTTTCCTGTCAGCTCTGTTCTTGTGCATCTCTAAAGGGCATTGAAATTGCACAAGTCAGTCCTCTCAGCAGGCTTGGTGCCCTGCTGGCTCACAAGAAAAGGGACAGTGGGGAGTTTAGGGGCAACAGAGTACACATGTATGTGCTCACTCCACATGCACGCCCTGCCTGTCATCTCAGCAAGACTCATTACCCTTCTGATTGTTTTTCGATCCTACTTTTTCAGCTGATGTGCTTCGAGTCCTCCAGCCAAGGCTGTGAAGGATTGACACTTTCCTATCCCAGGAAGAGCCCTGAGATAACACACAGTAGACTTCGTGGTGAATCAGATTTGGTTTTTATTAGAATTTAAAGTGGTGGTATTGAATGGATGACAGTAACTAAACATCATTATCTTATTTTGTCTGTGTCATTACAGCCAAAAGGGGACATCTGAGATCATGTCTGGGTTTAGAACTCAGAACTCAGAAATTCATTCCCTTTGAGTAAATTTTTCATTTCTGCATATAATAAATGTGAATAAATAGCACTTTTTCATGTTTTGGAACAACTTTACTGAAACACAATGCCTTGGTATTGTCAAAAAAACCCTTCTTATTTTTACTATTCTTAGTAAAAAATCAGTAAACTCAGTTTTGTTTGTCAGGGTCTGTATTGCATAGGGAGAAAACATTTAATTTGAAAATAAGTCTGTTTACATGGTTCTCAGGACAGTTTCCAGTAGGTGAACATTTCCTATTCCTGGAGGTCAAGCTCTGCATGAGAATTTGTATCTCCTGTATGATAATGCAGTAGCTGGGATCAGCTGAGGTGTCCAAGATAGGACATTCCTTTGTTAAATATAGCTGACAGCAGAGCTTGCCAAGCAAAGTATTTCTGCCTTACTGGCTTGCCTGAAGTTTGATGCATGAATAGGAATATGGTGAAGTTCTTTTGTAGTCTTCCTTTTTAGCCCTGTTCCCAAGGAAGCGATACCTGACTAAGCTGACTTCAGGACTCAATTTTTTGAAGTTGTCTGTTTGTCTAGAAGAGAAGCAACCAGATGATTGTTTCTTACTGGAATAAAGACTGAAATCTAATCTCAGCTGTACTATTTATAGCAGTTGATCCATGCAGAGGTGAGGAAAATGCAGATGCAGGTCTCCTGCTGGGACAACGCCTCCTTCCTCTGACCTTTTGTAGGGCATCATGTCTTTCAAGTATGTTTCACTGAGAAGAATGACAGCAAAATGGGGTTTGTCGTCAACCTGAGAAAGTCATTCCTAGTGTTTTCTGCAATATCTTTAAATCCCACTATTTTATCTCGTTTTGTGTAAGCCGGATTGCTAGGGGACACAAATCATGGATGACTCCAGTTTTTCATTAGCAATGGGTCTGGCCACAGAACTTGCCTAGATTTTGGATTAATGTGTTCATAGGACTGATAAAACAAAGCTAGGAGAGTAAAGGCTCTGTATAGAAGCTTTTCAGAGGTAACCTACTCTCAGCTGTTAAACATTCAAGTTGTAATTGGTGTTCAGACACATTCACCACATAATTACCCATTTAGACCATAGAGAATTTCTCCTAAATAAATGAAGAGGACTTGATCAAGTGGGCTGAGACATGACCCTTAGAGAGAAAGTAAAAAAATCAGGTAAATTGTGCTTAGCAAAAGTGCTATATGCTACTGTAGGAATGAGTATGGGGTATAGAGCACAGCACTTGCCACATTAGTAAGCAAAACTGTTTCCAGAAGTAATGTGAGATCCCAGGAAAATTTGGCTAAGGGAGAAATTGATCCTTGCAAAAGAAAAACAGTGGTTTCTGTTCCTAGGGTGAGGATGTAAAGAAGATGAGAAAAATGCTGCTGTCATACTGACTGACTTGTGTGGCACAAAAAGTAAGGTGTTCCAGCTGCTGGGAGGAGCGATGGAGGTGTTGTCATGCGGCGTGCAGTGTGTCAACCTTTTATGAGAGATGGATGACTGTTTATTATTTCTGTGGTCTGCTTGGAACCACAGCTTGCTTTTTGGTCTCTGTGTGCAGGGAATAATCTGCAAAACCCTAGGGGTTTGGTCTCCAAGCCTCAAAGTGAAGGAAAACTTCCACTCTTCTATTGCAAGGAAGGAAGATACAAAGGCTGATTTAGCTTTGTTTCATTGGGTTCTTCTGTTTGTTTGTTGTGTTGGGTTTTTTTTTTAACAACTGCTCCTCACTTGAAAGTTTTTTCTGCAACCATTTTAAACAATTCTAATATTTCTTGCCAGTGTGTTTATTTTAAAAGGGACAAAATATAGAAAAAGTGATATTCTCATCACGGTCATTTTTATCTCTCACAGAAGCCTGGAGCAAAGGTCTCTGCTCAAGCCTGGGGAACAAGCCAGAAGATTGCTTATCCTACCTGCACATGATCAGCTTTGATGGTTCCTAAAGGGAGCCTGCAAGAAAGTTGGAGAGGGACTCTTTAGAAGGGCGTGTAGTGATAGGAAGAGGAGGAATGTCTCTAAACTGAGAGAGGGTGCATTTAGATTAGATATTAGGAAGAAATTCTTTACTCTGAAGTGGTGAGACACCAGAACAGGTTGCCTAGACAAGTTGTGTGTGTCCTATTCCTGGCAGTGTTCAAGACCAGGTTGGATTTGGCTTTGAGGAACATTGTCTAGTGAAAGGTGTCCCTGCCTATGGCAGGGGGTTGGAACTAGATGATCTTCAAAGTCACTTCTAACACAAACTATTCTCTGATTCTGTGGTGATGGAGCAGGGGCACAAGGCACTAGCAATCTGACCATTGTCTCTGTGTGGGACTGTGATACCTGGTGCTGACTGCACAGGTCATTCAAGAAAGGCTGAGATCAGGGATAACACCAATTCTGTGTGACTGTACATTATGAGAGAGAAAAGGTGCTCCTGGAAAGAGGTTACTGTACATTCATACTTCTGAAAATACACCCAGGAATTCAACATGTCTGTGAAGGCACCCAAAAGAGAGGAGTTTTGTACAAGGCTATGGAGATTTCCAAAAGACCCGAATCACTACAATTGTTCTTGCTCTGTAAATTTATTTACACAACTTCATTGAAATGTCCTGGGCTCTAAAAAAAGAAAGGAAAAAAATTATCTGCCACTATCATATATATTCAAACAAACAAACAAACTGCTACTGTAGAGGAGGATGAGAATACCAGGAACTGACATCTTTCTTCTACTCCATTTATCTCAGCAATGCACTCTTAGTCTGGAGACTTGTGATATTGAGTATTGTCAGGTTGGGTTTCCACTAATTAATGAAAAACAGGCTGCAAGCACAAAGGATTAATTTGGCCTATTCAATCTCATCACAAACATTTTGAGAATCTGTTTAGCTTTTTTGAATGGTGTGAGGTAAACCAAGAGAAAAAACATCTTGTTTCGGTTAGTCTGCCAGAAAAGAAACACACATGAATTTACCTAATGGGGTCAAAGCTAAGAAAAGCAGAGCGTTGTTCCCATGAGCCAGACAAGGCATTTATCTTATGGAGAGGGCTGATTCCGAGGCTCTAAAAACTTTAGAGCTACTAAATAATTCAGTGAATTTCAGAAGGGAACTTTCCTCTGCCTTCAGAGGGAGTTTTGCACTACCAGTATCTGGCAGCTCTAACAACAACTCCTGCACTTTCAGGCAGCCACAGGCCCTTTTACAAGGGTTTTGCCATCAATGTAATATAAAGCATCTGACTCAGGTTCTCAGCTGGTGAAATCAATGTACTTGCTCATTGAACAGCCTGGCAGTCTATATTCAGGTCCTACTTGTGTAGTGTATTTGATTAAACTGTAATCAGAAATCAGCGAAGACATAATTGGCATGTGTATTACTGCAAAACACTAGTAAAACAATTCTTCTGGGCTTAGGTTGTAAATATGTACCTAGGCTGGCGTGCTAGCAATGAACTACTTGGTTGTTCTTAGGACTTAATTACATGTTATGCCGATCGATGAAAGGTTAAAACAGTTGAATCAATATTTTATTGCACTGCTGTAAACCGTAGTTATAGCATATTAGACTATGAGTGGCTGACAAGTAAAAAGCATGTAACTGAATCAAAGTCTGAGTAACTGTTGTGTGTGCAATTTAGAAACAGTTAATACCTTCCAATTGAGAGGATTTGTTTCTAATTAATATAAAAGCTGTTTATTTAAATCCTAGGCAGGCAGTGTTTAAATACACAACAAGTCACCTGGGAATTCCATCTAAACCACTTTGTGGAAAGCTGTTATGTTGTGCTGAAATAAATCCAGCATGAAGGAACTGTACTCTCTTCATCAAAGTGTAGATTTGTTCTCTGTATGCTGTTTTCTTTTTTTCTTCTTCCTGAATATGATAAAATATTCCTGGCCTTGTTCCCAATTAAGGAATGATGTAAGTTACAATGTTGCTGCAGTTTCCTGTACTCTTATTGCTTGCATATCTTCAATCATCCATTAGCAGCACTTGTTTTGAAGCGATATCATGTATGCACAAAATGAAAGACAAGCCCTGGGAAAAAGAACACACTTTATTAATAAGCCAGAGAGGTGCATGGAAATATGTAGTGTGCTGACCAACAGACAATTGCACAGTTAACAAATACTAGTTTCTAGAGCTCCTAGAAAACATGAGAGCATGGCTTAGTTTTCTTGATGGGGCTTTTCAAGTGGACTTGTTAAGGTATTTTTAATACTTTTATGAGGCTTGAAGGGATTACAGGTAATGAGGATACTAGCATCAAAAGGTCTTACAGCCCTGTCAGCAGAACAGTTGATGATTTCATTCTTTTTATTTTTTATTTTTTTTCTTGTTTCTTGAAAGAGTGGAGAGTGAAGGATAATGCTTTGACTGAAAAACATTTAAAAGTTAAGAATATTTTTCACATAATCTGGAGAGAAAGAGTATGAAAAAACAATTTCATGCTAACCCATCTTTCAGCAGCAGTACATTCCTGTCATTAATTTTCACTAGGTAGCTTCATTTTCTCCCCTCCGATTTTTCCTCATTCCATCTAACTTCTCTATTCCCTATGTATGTGCTTTGTGGTGACAGTGAGACCTGCATCTTGTCCCAGATCACATCAAAGAAAAAGCCAACAGCATTGTGAAAGGTGGTATTGGCAAATCTGTGCTTCACCTGTAGTTCCTAGAGTAGGTTTGAATTTTAGCAGTTTCCTAATTGGTCATGGATGGGTGGAATTGGATGGTTTGGGCTAGACTTTAGAGGGTTTTGTTGAGTTGGGTCTGTATAAGAGTCAGCAGTAACCAGTTCACTTACTGTCTCATTTTTATCATGTCCATCATATGATGGACAAGTTTGTCCCTTGCCAAAGCCTTTATTTCATTTTTGCCTGGCATAGTTGTAAAATCAGCCTCAGATAACTTTCACTACTTGCTAATTGTATGCTGATGAAGTGTTTATTGAGTATTTATTTCCTCCAACCCTCTTGGATTAGCTCAGACTCCAGCACTGCTTGCGCAGTCCCACTTAAACTTAACCCAGGGATGACTGCCTTGCAGGAAGGTAAGAGTGATGTAAACAGGGTTTTAGTTGACAGGTCTTTCTATGGAATGTAGCATATTCCTTAGAAAGGAATAAAAAACCCAGCAAGTTAAGCATGGGGCTCTATTTCTGCAGGGATTCCTGCCATAGATGGTTTCCTTGGTGTGTTTTGTGGTGCCTCTGCAATGTACATCTTTAAAATGTTTCAGGAGTGTAAAGCCTGGTATTTCAATCAGTGGGGAGAAATGGCATCATACCAGGACAGGGGAGCAAGGAATGTTTGCCATGTAGACAGTTGTAATTTACAGGCAATAAATGAATCGATTTAGATAACAGAAGAATGAGGCCAAGCCTCATCTGTCTTTTTTCTTTTATTTTTCCATCTGCATAAGAGAAGTTGCACTGTCTCTTCACGAACTTTCTTCTGCCCATCTCTGCATTTTCCTGTCTGTTGTGTCTCTTGGCAGACACTCCACACTGTGTATTTTAGGATGGATGTGTCACTAAACCGGGGAAAGGAATTTCCCATAAAAATTATAAATTCCACTACAAATTGAGGACCAATCTCTGTGTGAAAAGCTTATAGTTTTTGACTGCTGACTGAAAGAAAAGCACAACATTCAGTATCTTTGAGGGTGCCTTGGCTCTAATCACAGGCTGGGTGGCTGGTGGCACGTGGGCTATCGGGAAGTTAGATGCCACCTTCAGCAAAGCTTTGAACAGGTCCTCCATAAACCACAGGTGCATTATGTCAGGTTAGGCCATTTCAGGTTGGGCTGCATGCCTTGTGGTGAATCCAGAAGAAATCACTGTCAGTGATCAAATATTGATATATTGTCATACCCACTGAAGTTAGTATAATTTGAGTCATTTATGAGTCTTTACTTAGCAGAGACTTAGAACTACAGTAACTTAGAGCTTGAATTATCTTTGTGCCTGAAGAGCAGGTGGCCAGTCAGTGCTCAGGTGGGGATTATTGCTGCCGACAGTGTTAGAAAGCTTGCTTTGCACCTGCCTCCTCCTCATAACAAGCACACAGATAAAAAGAGTCCGATTCCCTGGCATTGCCAACCAACTCCTCCAGTCTTTCAAAAACAAATACTCAACCTTGACTGCAAAATAAAATAGAAAATGAGTTACCACTACCTTCTATTGCCTGTTGATTGACCTGAGCACTCTCTAACAGCAAGCATAAAAGATTAGATATCACTTTCCATACAGGTGTATGCAAAACATTTTTCTTCTTACCAGGAGACTGAATTGTTCAAAGTTCTGGAAAATGTCTTTGTACAATTTTACAAGTGTACTTAGGAAAAGGAAGGCACTTCAAAGGTGGTGATTTACAATGTCCTGTCTGGTGTTTCCAAAATCAAGCATTTTGCTTAAGCTTAGCATAAGGTCCTGAAAGGGAATTTCTGTTGTGGTGTGTGTGTTTACAGTGCAAATACAGGGAAAGGCTTTTTAGAAATTAATTACTCAAAATGATCTTACAGAGGAAAGAGCCAACACTACAAGGGATGGGTAGGAAGGGTCTTCTCTTTCTTAGAGACTGAGGTAAGCCAAAAGAAACTTCAAAAAGAGTAAGTTTCATGTGGTAAAGTCAGCCTTGGGTGGGATGGGGCCTTCAGAGTAAAGAAACGATTTCTTCTTGGGGAAAATGGACAGCATTCTTGACTACAATAATTGTTTTTAATCCCAAATTCACTGATTATCTTTGCTAAAAAACCTATGTTTTTTTAAATATATTTTTTTTAAGAAAGGAGAGAGAGCGAGAACACGAGTTTGCATTTCTGTCAAGAAAAAAATCCTGAAACTTGGTAACAGTGCTCAAAACAGCTCATGAAAATTTTAAGATCAATTTTCAGCAAGCACTGTTCATTTTTTTCATTGAAGACTGTTCTATATCCTCCTTAAAAAATGGTGAACAATGATTTCTGACTTGTTTCTTGAATGGTTTGCTATTCCCCAAAATTTGAGGTTCCTCAATTTCTCTTTCACTACTACTGAAAGTAGTCTTTTGGAAGAACTAGAGATGGAATTTTTGTCCCATGGTGATGGGTCACCATTGAACAAGTATCACTACAGGTGAATTGCAATGACAGAGAAAGTTTGCTCGGATAAATAAAGCTTTCTAAACTGGCATTGAAGAATTAAGCAAAAAAGATGGGCCCAGCTTCAGCCCCAACATCAAGGGAAAAGGACATAATTTCTTAGTAAGCGGTGAGTCTGCATGAAGAGGCCCACCATTGCAGCAGTTACTTCAGCAAGGAGAAAGTAAATTTGACCTTCTTCTCTTTGCAAGAATTAGTTCTTTCAAACTCTAACTGCCATAGTCTGAAAGGATTTATTCATCCAACAGCTGAGAGAAAAAAACAGTTGAAATTTCTACCTGGGCAAAGACAGAAGACTAGCTTTTTTCCTAGTAGAGAGAGCATTAGTTTGCTTCTACGGCTGTGATCTATATCCTTGGGGCTATTTAAAATCAAGGACAAGAATTTTCCTTTTCCTCACAGGTGTGTTTCCATAGTGTTCCATGATATACAGCAGCCACTGAGGAGATGCTCTGTTTTGATTCCTGACATGTTTCATCAATGGTCAGAGTACAGTGTGAAGCTAATGAATATGCTATGGTGAACACAAGATTAGGGCAACACTGCTTCCTGAGAGTCTCCACATGAACATTCTCAATACCTGACAGACCACACATCCGGACAGATGTGGGATGGATCTTGGCCAGGTGTGAGCTCTGAAGAGCAGGCACTGGGCCTCCCACATTTGCCTGACTCTGTGCAGCCAACATGCATCCATATGGATATAAGGTGTGTTGGTAGCAAACACCACCATCACAGCTAGCATGGTAAACTCTTTTACACACAGTATAAATTCATTTCAGGTGGCTCTCCCTAAAATTGCCTTTCCTTCCTTTTCTGTAACTACTTCCTATCTTACTTTGAAGAAGAGTATTCCTAATACTTTACTGGACAATAATCCTAAAAGAACTCACCTTTTTTCCACAATTATTTTGAAAATGCTTTTCTATGTTTATTCCTTTTGTAGTGAGTTTCTTGACTAATGTTTGGGGCTGGAAGATGAATATTTGTCTTTAAAGGCCTTCATACTTTTTCATCTCACTATTTTCCTTTCAAAGAGCTCTACAAATCACAACTGCCCACCCACACTTAAGAGGAAAAGGGTTAAGATCTCTTCTGGAATTCACTACAGGATTTGTATTCAGGAATTAAAAAACTTCAGAACTGAAATATATTTGCTATGTGATGACCAACTGTGGGCTTTAGCCCACCCTAATCTTGTGTTCAGTTTTACCTTGTACACAGTATCTATACTGTAGATCACTGTTAGCTCCACTCAGGAATATGATTTTATTGTTTGTGATCACCTAGGTAGGAGTAGATTTTCTCAAATCAGGGAAGGCTTTTTCCCCTCTTCTGGCTGTAATATTCAGGATGTCCAGTCCCAGCCAGAGAGTTCAAACTGTAACTGAGTGCCCTGCTCACAAGGATGCATAGGATCTGAACTAATTTCTTGGACATGTCAGAGACTGCATCACTAACCAGCTACTCACCAGAGTAGAGTGATACTGACATCCAAGTACATTTGTGCATTTGCTTGTTTGCCTGTGTGTTCATTTCTCCTTTCTGAGATCTTCCTTTTCAGTTTCTTACATTTCTGCTGAACATCCTAACCCTGTACTAGTCCAAAGTGTGTCTGCATCAGCAGGCAGGGGCTAAGTCCTTACTGTGCCATACCCCCATTCTGCAGCAGATAGGAGGAAATAAGCTCTTTAAGAGGCTGGGCTGCTGTAAACTCATCTCCTCTCTGAGCAAAGGCCAACTCGGACTTTTCAAGAACATGCTGCATCCCTTGCTGCCCAGATGTGAACTGCCTGCATTCAGTCTCTGTGGGGATGACATTAATTAGAATCAAATAGTAGTTGATAGCCACAAGTCTGAAAATAAAAATGCAGTAAAAAAAGTCTGTCCTTTATCACAGTACCATACACAGTATTTGATACTATGTTTGTCATGAGGGATGATTGCAAAAAAATCAAAAAATACAGGATTGGTAACAAATTATAAGAGGGTCTTTCCCTGTCTGACATTGTACCTCAGAAAACAACCAGAAAGCATGAAGTGGGAGGGACAGTGAAGGGTCTTCTACTCTGCATGCTTGGCTGAGCCTCAGACAGGGTGAGAGAGATCATGGCTGCATTGTGAGGGAGTTCAGTAAAAAGACATCCTGTTGGCTCTGAACTTGCTAGTTCAAAGCTGCACATATGTTGAGAGAATACTGAGCCCAAGTGAATACTGGCTGAGAGGAAAAGCCTGCGTGTGTGTGTGTCAGGCTGATAAAGCTGCTGATCCTTCTGTAAGTGTGTCTGCATGGCAGTGTGTTCTCCCACAGGTACAGCCCCCATGGGCACTGTGATCCCCTGGGTTCTGCCCCTATTTCAAAATGACTTGGGGAATCGGCAGTTTGCTCATTACAAAACGGTGACTGCAAAGCTTCCTTTCTCCCACCTGGTGCCCACTTAAATTATCAGATCAGTAAAGGGGTTGTATCTGGCATATAAGCACTCATATTTCTTATAAGCATTGGTAATTCAAGAGATTCCAGGGGGTTTTATGAATGGCAGAACACCACAGAGCACTATGAAGGGTCTCATAGTCATTGGACAAAATTCATGCTCTGCACAGTACATTTAAAGACCCAGAACACCCTTTCTCTTAGACATATTTTAAAAATTCCAAGGGAATGACCAAACATGGTATCTGAGAATCACAGTTTAAGTGCATGTTTAGTCTCACATGTTCTCTGAATCTTGAGGCTTGGATGGGTGAACACTGCTGTGTAGCACCCAAAATCTGTTTTCTGGTGTCATGAAAGCAGGTGTTGATACAGAAAATAGTTTCTTTATAGTTGATCAGTAAAGATAGTGGACAAGAACTGAATTTTGAAGATGCTAGATTAGACTTTTCACATTAACTCTGTGAAACTTGCACTACATCTAGACCAGTGCAGTATTAACAGAGCCTACAGCCAGTCACTCTGAGTGTGCTGTCTCTAAGACCTGCCTGCCAGTCATGGATTTAATTTCTACAAATAGACTGTATGTCATGTTTTTAACACGTATGAATCTGCTTTTCTAACCATCATCAGCAGGCTTAGCTCAGTTAATCTTGCTGCTGAGTCAGCCTCTTTTTGGCCCAAGTAGTGAGCACTAAGGTTTGTTGGACTCCAGCTCTTGTGTCCTGATAACACCATGTGTGCCTTAACCGTTGTATCTTCAGCAGGAACCACAGCCACATTCACCTGGAGGCCATCACTTCTGAAGTCTTCACTGCCTGAGGCAGAAGCTATTATGTGGCTTCATGCTGGAGACACACAGTCATTATGGCTTTTATCACCTTGCTACACACAAGGTATTAGAAATGTACATAAGAACACAGAACTATTGCAGGGAAAATACATGTGAGGCACAGCATGGAAACAAAGCTCTTCTTGATGTGCTTAGACATAGGAATGGTTTCCAGGTTGGCATGTTTCCTCGGTGTTTTAAACCAGGTGACTCTAAAAACATTCCCTTTGAAACCAAAAGGAGTCGGCAGGGATTTTGACTCGTGTATTTTGCTGGGACGCGGAAGCGTTTCCAGTGTGGCTTTGCCTCTCAGTTCCATAATTTCCATGCTTTTCAAGCAGGGCTGCAAGCCCACGGAGGAGAGGGCACTCCGACGCCGGCGGCCGCGGGCCGGGCTGGGCTGGGGCAGGGCGGGTCGGGGCGCGGTGCGGGCAGCGGGCGCTGTCCGTGGTGCTGCCCTGGCCGCGGCAAGGGGTTGCCCGCTTGCGGGGCCCGTGCGTGAGAGTGTCTGTGCACTCGTGTGTGTGCACATGTACGAGTGTGAGTGGGTGTATAGGTGTGTGCATATGAGGTGGTGTATGTGGTTATGTGGAAAGGAGCGTCATAGAATCACAGAACCAAAAAATGCTTTGGGTTGGAATGGACCTTAAAGATCACCTAGTTCCAGCCTCCCTATCATGGGCAGGGACACCTTTCAATAGACCAGGTTGCTCAATGCCCCATTCAGCCTGGCCTTGAACACTGACAGGAATGGGGCATCCACAACTTCTCCAGGCAACTTGTGCCAGGGCCTCACCACCCTCAGAGTAAAGAATTCTTTCACTGTGTGGGTGGCGAGGCGTCAGTGTGAGTGTGCACGCGTTTTCGCATGTGTGCCCATATACGAAAGTATCTATGTGTGTATGTGTGCACATACGTGTACGGGTGTGCATACATGTGTGGAAGTGCACATCTCTTTGCACATGTCTGTGTGCATAACTCTCTGCTGTTGCAGGGTGCACCCTGGGGGTGGGGGGGAGGTGTTCAAGTGTGAGTGAGCACAAGTGGATGTATATATGGGTGTGTGCACAAACATAAGTATGCACCTGTATGTATGTGCATTCAGTTGTGTATGTGTGCCTGCAAGTGCGTGAGCACCCATAGAGGTGCATATGGGTGGGTACATGTTCTGAGATGTGTTTGTTTATATAGACCTTAGAGCAGCCTTCCAGTACCTATTGTAAGCCTACAAAGGTTCTGACAAGAACAAGTAGTGACAGGACAAGGGGCAATGACTCCCAACTGAAAGAGGATAGCTTTAGATTATATATCAAGAAGGAATTCTTTCTTTGATAAAATCTTATTCTGATGAAATTTTAAAATTTTATCATTACATTCAGACTCTCAGTGCAACTCTCATAAGTTCATAACAGGCCTGTCATTTTCAAACCCTGATCAGGACAGATAAATCAGTATGAACCAGGGGACACTGTATGAGTTACTATTGTCTTCATATCCCTTTACTTCCCCTGTTAGAAATACTACACAGAGACTGTTTTAAAATAGATTTTAAATAGATTGAAATACTTTAGAAACCTTTGAGTTATTCTGGTGATCATTTTTTCTTGCTTGGATCTGGTTGACAGAAGAACATGTGCCATTAGTTGTAGTATTTCAATTGTATAATAATAGTGCTGCTGGTTATTTAATAACTTGCTGAAAAAAGATCCGCTTTTTGCTACGTCCTACCAAGCTTGATTCATGCATGTGAATATGGGCACGGACATCTCTGTCAGATGCAAAGGCTGAATATTTAGTATTTCTGGGGTACCAGAGAAACCACTAAAGTTGTTCAGCAAAAGCCATCTTGCAGCTGATGAGATGTGTTCCATTGCTTCACCTCTGGGCAGTATTTCTCCCTCTCTTCATCAGCTAGAAAACTATTCTGGATCTATTCAAGAGGCATGACCTGCTCAGGCTATCATTTTCTGCTGGTGGCAGGCACCTCTTGATGCTCGTGGTCTCTCATAAATAGGTAACTTGTGAAGAATAACTTTTAGCTCAGCAGACTTTTCACTGACAGAAGAATATTCCCCGCACTGTAAGAATATATTAATGTGGGTCTGAAATTCCATCCCTTCTCGGGAGGGTTCTTCATGGAGAACTCATGATTCAAAATACCCATTTACAAATTGCCCCAGGTAGTAGTGATACCCAGATGCAATCACAGCTAAGCCACAGTGGAGAAATCAAAAACCTCTTTCTGTGTGTCTCTCCATGTGTTTTGATGGTGTTCTATGAGGCACTAAATCTTTTCCCAGGATCTTAGTGTAGAATGTGACAGAGCCACTGGGGGTTGTTCTGGCTCACAGGATGCCCACAGCAGCTGCTCTAGCTCTGGCCAGCTCTGGAGCACTGCAGAGGCAGCTGCTAAAGGGCTTTGCACTCACTGAGGATCTGGGGACGCCGTTTCCATTGCTTCGTGCTCTTGGTTTGAACCTTTCAGTGTCTGTATGCTGACCTTTGCGTACTTACCATCCTCTTACTGGAGTGAAAGGGACGAGTAGTTCTTGCCCCTTTGTTTCAGAGAGCAGTTCATTGTCCACTCTGTTTTCTAACACAAAATAAATAAGGAAATCATTTTATCATTATTTGTTAGTTTGGCTGTTTTTAAATAGGGATGTAGGGCAGCTGCATGGAGTTCTGAGAGTTTCCTTAGAAAACCCCAGGCCTTAAATACAGAAACAAAGTCTTGGAGAGGGCAAAGAGTGACAATGTACTTCGCTCTCTGTGTTTGGGAAGACTGTCAGGTGGGTATATAATATGTTGCCTAATCACAAGGAAATCTGCCATATGATCAATTATTCTTTAATATCATTATTTTACTAATATATCATTTTGGATTTGTGACACTGTCAGAAATGTGTTATATGACCAGTTCGAGGCATTTGGCCTGTTTCAGTGAACAGCACTTGCTCAGCCCCACGCCTGCACACAGTATTTCAGTAGAGATGCCTAACCCTTCCTCAGCACATTCATGTTTCTAGACTGAAAATAAGTACAGGATGAAAGGGAAATGATACACAACTGAGAAATCAGTTTTGATTTACAATTTAATTCAGTTGTTTGTTTGTTTGTTTGTTTGTTTGTTTGTTTGGGTTTTGGACGCGTTTTTTGTTGGTTTGGTTTTTTTTGGTTGGTTGGTTGGTTTGGTTTGTTGTTTGTTTTTTTTTGGGGGGGGGGGGGTTGTGGTTTTGGTTTGGTTTTTGTTAGGAACCAGAATAAACAAAAGAGCTACTAAAAAAAAACACAAACAAAAAAATCCCCACCCCTACTAGGACCCCTGAATACAGGAAAGGTATTCATTTAGCTATTTATCTGGCCCATGCTGCAAACCTCACACTAATGTTTTCTTCTCCACCACCACAATGCAAAACGAGCGATTATCCTTACTTTACAGATGGAATCTAAAATACAAGGAGGCAAAATGTATGGTCAAACAGTAGGCCAAGACCCCATCTACTTGGCTTTTCCAGCTTGCCTTTCACTATAACACACCTCAGTTTATGCCGGCAGGACTCTCAGCTTCCCCTTTTCCCCTTCCAGCTGCAACTTTTGTCAGAGGTTAGTAATCAGGGTATGAAAGGTAAATAACACTTTCCACCAAAGGATCTCTGTCGAGATAAATGCCTCTCCATGAATCAGACTGACATCAGGAAAACAGCTGAAGACACATTCTGAAGCCTCAGCCCCACAGGATCGTTAGGAATATTACTGTCCCGACCTAATGAGCTACCACTGATCCTAAACAATGTCTAGGACAAAGGACTAGAGGGGGATTGGCTCCCCTCACCCTGCTGCCTGCAGACTTCTGACAACCCATTAAGGTTATAGCTATTCAGCCCTGTTCAGACAGCCCTTTTTTCCTTCTTTTTTTTCCCCCCTAACAACTCCCAGCTAATGAGCAGACAGCGTTACTTTTATTTTGTGCAGGGAATGTATGGCTAAATAGGCGTCTGTGCATGGCTCTGGAAATGGAATGAGGTGAGGAAAGCAGAGGAAGAGAGACTGGAGGTCTTTTAGAAATGTCCCCCTCGCCTTCATCTGTCAGGCAGAGACCCTTCGCTGAGGAGGGATGGGTGAGCCTGTGGCACATCAGGCTAGCGGAGAGACAGCAGCCAGGACCCGCTGCTTCCCTGCTTTTGTAGAAATGGGCAGTGGAGGCAAAGCCAAGTCCCATCTTGGCATGTGGCTTCGGCTCTAAACACTCCTTGGACGCTGCCCTTGCCGTGTGCCTCCATCTATTTTTACTATAAAAATTCCCGAATGAGCCAGTCTCTCTCTCCCTGTGCCTGCCCCTGCTTTCCCTCGTACTTTACTAAGTGATCGGAGTTGCCCTCTTCCTTTTGCGCCTTCCCACCTCCTTCAAGCTCCCTCTTCAGCGACAAGCAGCATCACTAATTGCTTTTTAGGGTCTCTTTTCTGCTTTCTGTTCAAAATTCATGGGGCATTCCCTGGCCCATTATGCTCCTTTCTGAACCTTTTCAGCTTCTTTTACAAACTTAGCACTTTCTGTGCTTCTCTTAGCCTTTGCAAAAAAAAAAAAAAAAAGTTTCGATTTTTTTTTTTTTTGCAAGAAAGCCCCCTCCCTCTGCAACCCCCCTCCCTGCCAGAAAAGCACACGCACGGGCCCACCTCCCATTGAATGGTGGGCTTTGTGCAGGGAATTTCCGGAACACAGCCGAGGGCTGGAGGCGCAGTGTGAGTGGAGGGGCTTTGGGCAAGGAGCCTCCCTTAAGCCCACCCCATTACCACGGTCACTGTTTGCCCTGGGCTCTCTAAAAGGACTATTGTTGCCTGTTGCCAGGTATTCCCTAGCAACACTTAAGCCAAGCTGCCTCCTCTATTTATGGCAAAAACTTTTCAATGGTCTCCAAAACACGTGCTTGTCAACTTCAGAGAATACCTTCAAACAGACTCAGAGGGGGAAAAAATAATCCCAAGCTCTCGCTTCAGTTGAAATATGTGTGTTGGGGGTGTTTTTCGATTTCTTGTCATTTACCTTGGATCAGCAACCCAAACAATTGAAATCAGAAAAAAAAAAGATCCCTTCCCATCACCTTCTCCCAGCTCCAGCCCCTGCACTGCTGAGCCTTTCCACCGGCAGGTGGGTTGGGGGGCATTTATTAGATGGACGAGCTTTGCTACACCTGGAAACTTTTTGCACAAAAGATCGATCAATTATTTTAAGACTGATTTTGATTTCTTTGTGTGTATCTGAGCCCTTACAAGAACAACCATACTTCTTGTGTGTTCTGCTGGCAAATGACCTGTTCCTGAGAGGGGCATGAGTTGGAAAGGGGGACAGTAATACACCTGTACAACACAGGCATAGCACCACTAAATTACACCACCAAAGAGTCGAGGTAATCAATTGTGGTGGATGCTGGCTTTAAAAACACATGTGCACACATAATATATTTATTCCAGGAAGGACCTATTTCTATGCTTGCATTTCTGCAGACAGTTTGTCAGATACAGTCAGGGATTTGGTCAAGTTCAAAGAGGGAATTAAGCTGCTGCATCTCTGAGAATCTGCATGCACATTTTGGTGATTGAGTGTAACGATGTGACAGAAGAGCTCCTTACAGCAAGTCTTACTTGATAGAAATGATTTTTTTGTCCTTTGTGCAACACACTATAACTGATCCAGCATGAACTGGTGTCTTCACCTACTATCATCATATTACTCACATATTTTTTACTGTTACAAATCAGAAAAGTTATTGTCATTGTTGGGAAAATCTTATTGGATAACTGGAAAATGTAAGGCCAGGATTCACAAAGACAATTGAAGCAATGTGCTACCCAACTTAAAGTGAATGTCAATGGCCCATCAAAATTTCTGAGCTGACCACCCATGTATCCGTGATACCGGTGGGTTCATTTCTGCTGCCATGGAGGTCAACATACTCATGCAGTATCAGCAGCATGTCTGGAGCAATAGTCTGAAGTTTCTCCATCTGCAAATTCACATTGTTTTTCCTGGCGTGTCTTTTAAACCTTCAGTATATTAACATGACATCCTGGCCCAGGGACTCTTTTCTTAGCTGTACCTCCAAGCTGCTGTGGTGGCCCCAAGACTTAAGCTTCACAGAGCCACGCAGGAGGCCAGCCTGAGACAGCCGTCTGTAGTGGAAGCACTGTGGAGGTCTTCAGAGCTGAAGCAAAGCCCCAGGAGTGAAATGTGCCTGGTGCTTTCGAAAAGCCTCAGGTCTGACTGGCATGGAAATACCGTGCTGCCTTTTGCAGGTCTCTCTCCACAGTAGATGGCCAAGGTCAGAGTTGCCTCTCTTGATTTTAGCAACAAACCAAAAGTATTGAACAGACACTATTCATTTCATATATGATTTTGGATTGTGACTCTAATGAGCTGTGTCAAGGTTGTAGGATGATTAGAGCATGGTAGTTGTCTTTTATGACCTATAAATATGGAAGCTACTCAGTCGATGAGAGTGTTTTTACTCCAAAATGACATGCACATTTTACGATATTACATCTGTTCCCAAACATGTGTGCCCATGTGTACCCCAGAGAAGTAAAATACAGTATACGCATCTACCTGCCACTGGCTTTGGTGATTCTGCATTCCCATCTGCCATGGAATAGTTCCTGCTCTCAGCTCAGCCTTCAAAACTCAGTTTTGTTTCTGTTTCATAGGAGTGCTGTAATTAGAAGATGCTAAATTTCCTCTAAATTGCTAAATATGTTACCATATTCCCCTGCAGAGCTTGACATTACAGTGAATGTAAATGGTTTCATGAAGTGCAAGATTAGGGCTGTTTAAATAATTGTTGTAATTGAAAATATGTGTATTATTATCTTTCAAGATGTTTTAGATTAAATTAATGCAGTTCACATCTGGAGGAGTAGATATTAACCCCTTATATGATTCTGATCCTTTAACTAGGTAATCTGAAGCTCAGATTTCTAGTCCAGCCTGTATAACATGACTGTTATTACTCTGAAAAATACTTTGTCTTAGCTCTTGATATTTCTTCTATTAGTCCCTGTGTTACAATACTTGGCTTAAAGCGAATACAGGAAAACCTGATGCCTTGGTCTGTGGAAAATCATCTTCATCATTCCTATTGCAACCAATAGAGTACACAGAGATTTCTCTCTTATCCTGCATTTAGTTAGCAACTATATTGCAAAATATTTCAGAAGGCCAAGATTTTTCTTCCTGGAACATACACTGTTGTGCTTCTTCGTGACTAGAGTTGGTGTAGAAAAGAGGCATTCATATTCCTTTTAAATCTCTCTGAAGTTCTTAGCTATTTTAGCCCTATGATGCCATTTAACTTATCTTTAGCATATAAAGATGCTCAAATAACTCTAAAAGGACATGGAGGAGAGAATTGTCTATAGATAGACTGATCACTCAGTACTTTCTATTTATTTACAGGGGTTAACTTCTAGTTCCTGTCTTTGCCACTGGCTGACATGCACCCTAAATGAGATTCTGTAAGCTAGGCAAAAATGCTGGCTCCCAAGTCAACCGAGTGATACAACTCTGGGCAAGCTGTTCTTCTGTGGACAGGCTTACCTAGAAATAGCTGTGATCATCCTTGCTTGCCTGTCTCACATTAAACAACCTTGACTTTCAAAACAACCCATGAAAATGGTGTTTGCAACTGTCACCCACTGCTTGCCAATACCCAGCATGAAAACACCTGTTTTGAATAGATGATCTACTAGCTGAGATATTCGCTGTGTGTTAGTTTAGCAACTAGTCATTGAGATATATGCCAATGCTTGAAGTAATTCTGGGCGATTCTGGGGCAGATTTTTCAGCTTCTGATGAAATTCATAGTTTTCTCATCTCGCTGACATGTGGAGAATTACACACTTGTCCATGTTCTTGAGGCTACAAAATTCACTTTCCCTTTAATCAAAGGAGTTGTCTGGCTTAAGTCATTCTCAAATTACAAAACACACTAGTATGCTCCTTTCAGACACATGTAAAAGTCTCTAACTTGAATCCCAGCACTTGAACTCTGGCCCTCCAGGAGTGCTGAGGCACCACTGAAACCAGTGTGTTTCCTTCTGGTACATCTGGTCCACAGAAAATTGCTATGAGCAAAGCTGGAGTGATTCTCAATCCTCCTGTTGACATGCAAGTCAATCTTGGAAGGTAAACTGTGTCTACCAGTTAAATTTATTACATATACAAACTGATGGTGACCTCAATATGACATGCCCATATATATGTAGCTTCTGTCTCTTTCATACTGCCAAGTCCCCCACTTTTGATAAGAATGACTGATTTTCTCAGTATTTTATTTAATGTACATCCTTACACTTGTCACACACATAGCACAAACATAGGTAGACAAGAACTATCTGGGAACTTACAGTATATGAAATGCCTTGGCTTGAGAAATCAAAGGAAAAAAAGCCTGCTCTTTCCCTGTCAATAATCATCGCTAATATCAGAGACACACCTTTTCTGAAGGTTAAAATGGTATAAATTATTTCCCCATCTCTCCTGTTCATTCTCCTTTCTCTGAGTTGGAAAGAAAAATGCCAAAGTGCTTCAAAAGACCTTGTTCTAATGGGCTTCCAGTCTGACTGGATCCGAGGTGATGTGCTAAGAAATCTGATGGACAACTCATCTTCTTATCCATATTCCAGTTCAATTTGTAGATGTATATGCTTCATGTCAAATGTGAAGCTGATTCACTCAGATATGTGGAATATGACAAAATTCGTGAAAGAGTTTTTCAAAAACTGACTAGTATTTCTGAGTATTGAGGGAGAGATACCTTGAAGGAGCTTGGTTTTTCGAAAGCACTGAAAATATCCTTCAAGAAAATGAAACTCCTGATATGTTCCCTCTTGGATGTACAGACACTATGGTTTTCATACTCACTCATGATCTCTGAAAGTCTCGATCTAGTTCACCATTAAGCAACAGTTCAAAAAAGGGTCACAAAACACCAAGCGACAGCGAGATGGTGACCAGTATGAAATAAGGTTGATCTCATCACACTGTCTAGGAGGCAATTGACTGTCTCACAGGAAGCACATATTACATTTTTAATGACTGATTCCAGTAGAAAAGCCAAGGATATGGCTGCTGTGGAGAGACTCTGTGTCACTCTTAGTACCATTTTATATAGAGGGTGGTGGAGGTGTTATGCCACTGGGAATCCTTGACTTGCTCTCATACATGTTACTATCCACAGAGACTTGAACGTGCAGAGCAAGTTCCATTCACACAGGATGCAACTAAAGATGCTTTCAGATTAATGTTCATTTTTCTGTAGACTTTTTCATCTTTTTCAGAATTGCCTATGGGCTCCCAGACAAAACACTTCCTCTGTATAGACCCGCTCTCATCCTGTTTTTATTGTGTGAGAAGGACATACTTTTGCTGCTTCCTGACTTCCATGAAGTCAAAGAAGAGGAATTCCAAATATACATGGAGACACCATCTATCTGAGAGGATAGAAACTGATTTTCAGAGGCACAGGCAAGGCTGGGAGCTAGAGGCCGTGACATGCTGGGAGTGACAGGGTTCCTCACTATTGCTTTTGCTTCAGCTCGAGTCAGAAGAGTGGTTGTTTCACACAGGCCAAGGATCCCACTGCAGCAGCAGGTTTTTGCCTTTCTGAGACAGTATCTTCCAGCTACCAGTGATATCTAGCTGTCCTGCCTAACCTCTGCTTTGGGACTGATAACCACAGGCTAGCAGAGCACCACTGAAAAGTTGTTGACCCTAATTTAGTCTACTCCTTTGCCCTGAAGGCAGTGTCAGCTATAAAACCATTCATAGATTAACAGACTTAAATTCACAACATCACTATCATGGCTGTACAGCAGTGTGCTCACAGCTAAATTTTATTTATTTATGTATATATTTGAGGCAAAGATTAGTTTAAAACCTACAAAATAGTAGGACATCCACAGCACACAGCTATGGGTTGGCTCTTGGCATAAGGATGAAAGCCTGTATGAAGAGAAGGGAGAGTAAATGCTGCTTTGCTTGAATGTGTTCATAGCTGGGTGTTTCTTACTCCTGTCTTTCATCATTAGGAAGCTGTGGTGGCTCTGAGTCTTCAAGTTGCATATTATGTATTTGCTATTTGTATACAGTATTAAAAATGTTTCTTTAAACAGGTACTCTTTAACCCAGCTCGGAAGCCAGAACCAGGGGCTGATGTTATGTGGGATCAGAGAAAGGCCTTCTTCACAAACAGCTTGGGGACATTTCAGTCTTCACTCTGCAGAAAGACTAAACTGTGCAGTAGTTACTTAGCCCGGATGCAGAGAATCACTTACACTTGTACTTAAATATGGAGCCATGAAGACTTTCTGCAATCAGGGTCTCAGTGCCTTATGTACACGACTATAAGATATTCATCATGAGGACTTACTGTTTTTATGGATGTTCAATATTAACACAGTGTTTAAAGCTTCCAAGCACTTCCATAATAATCATAATAATCATAATAATAATTATGATGATGATAATATTAACAATGATAATAATACCTATATGATGTACAGGATGGACGTGAAATAAACCCTTCTAGTTCCCATCCCCTCATGCCTACAAAAATAAAAAAGGAAAGTAAAACTAGATGAATTATTAAACTGAATGTGCCCCAAACCAGCTAATACTAGAAGTCTCTTCAGTCATGACTGAATTGTTTGGACTGCATCTAACAATTAATAATGGAAAAAGGCATCATATTTAATTATTCTAAAATTATTTTTTGTAAGATAACTTGTATCTGAAAGACATATTCCATCCGTAGCTCTGCCTTTGCATTTCCTGTTTATGTTTACTTTTATTGAAAACAAACTCATAAACAGAAACTGAATTTTCTGAGATGACTCTCATTAGGCCCCGTGCTTAAAAAAACATAAAGTTTATAAAGCCATTATTCTACAAATAATTTTTAACTGGATACAGATCCAGCTGAAGTCTATAAATAAATCCTCATAACCTATTCCTGTCTAGAAACTGAAATTAAGACAAAGCTTCCGCCTCAAAATCTGCTTAGATTTTCAGATTTCATTTATGGCATGGGTTTCCAAAGATTAACTTTTCTTTTTCAAACTGCATTAATAGCATTAGGCCTCAATTAATCAGATTCAAAATTTGGAAACAAAGGAAGTATTTTGTCCCTATAATCACTGGGAAGCCATATACCAGGATCTTTTCTTACCAGCCTTTTTAATGATTATTTCAGTCCAGAATTTTTTTTTAAAGGAACCACTAAAATCTAGGCTTTGAATTTTGTAAATGAGCCTGCTGCCCAACGCACTTCTCAGCAAGATAAGGGCAGAATGGCATTTGCAGAAATGTTTAGCTATCTCTCTAACAATCCCGCTTGGTTGTGGGCCCCTTGGTAACAGCTTGGCAAATCTGCAAAAGGAATGCGACTATATAGTTTGTGTGTGGATTGTTGAGTCATTATAGCTTCCAAATTGCACAGCAGATCATTAATCATAGGCCAAGATAGGCAATCACTGCAGAAACCTGATGAAAAGGCTCCAGAATAATGCCTGCTAAATCATGTTTAACATGCAGACCTTGCCTGTGCAGATATGGAAAGGGGGAGGTAAGGAAAAAAATTATTCCCCTTTTAGGAAAGAAAACTTCTACTTATCTTTGATTTGCATTCAGCCCTCCCTCAATAGTCTTTAAGCCTGTTATTTAATTCATTTTGGTGCCAGGTCCCATCACAAAGCAAAAACCCTAACCAGGACCTATGCAGTCTATGACCTCCAAACCCCCTGTCTTTTCTTGTCAGTTCTATGTCATTTGTGCAGTTGAACTCCACCAATTTGAAATGCTGACCTCTTCCATAGACAACCTTATTCTCCTTGAGTGAAAGAAAGGGCCAAGGCCTACAAACCACTCAAGCGAGAGATGGCAAGAAAAGAGAAAAGTGGTTGACTCGTAAATCAATTTCCACAGCCCACCCAAAATCCACACGAACAATAACGATGGTATTTTTTAAAACTAGTGTTGTTGTGGTTTTATTAATTGAGCTTATTCTCTTTAGAGAAAGTTTTGCACGAAGTAAAATGGTTTGTTCAGGGTGGAAAATTAGACTAGATCTTGCTCACGACCCACTTCAAATCAGGGTATATTTATATCAAACCTCCATTCCCACCTGTCATCCCCACAGAAAAGGAGCATAGCCTCACAAACAGGTCTTTGTCCATGCTGGAAGAGGTGGCAATATCTAAAGAAAGGGCATAAATGTCTGCTCAGTCTATGCAGTACCAGCATGGGGTAAAAGTGATGGTACCCGTCTTTGTGCCACACAGCCTGTCGACATGGAGGTAACTCTGCAGCTCTGTCTTTGGGCCTTGCCAGCCCCACATGTGTGTCTGTGGTCTGTACCAAACCCCCGGTGTGCTGTGAGCAGCAAAGCAACATGCACAAGTATGGGCTGCATTGAGCCAAGCACAAGCATTGTGCAGTACAGACATGTAAGTGAGCATGTAGGCACACAAGCCAGCTAGAAACCTGCCATCACACAGTAAGATTAATTTTTAAAGACCTATATTTACTCCCTGGGGGTCTGATTCTGTCTATGTTAACTCTCTCAGGAAGGTTTCCTGCTCCTCAGGTGGTCTCACTGGATTCAATAGCTGTGTCTTTGAAGAGCAGATGCAGAAATTGCCTGGAGCACATCATGCCCCAGGGCCCTATCCCTACTAGCAGCTTTATGTTTTCCAGAGGCCTGGGTCTGGTTATACAGTTTCTTATTGCATCCTTAAAGAGCATTACTTCTCTTCTCAGTAGGATATAACCCCTCTCCCTTGCCAGGTTGGTGTTTCTCAGCCCTGCTCTCCCAGGGTCATAATGCTCTGGCACATAGGATGACTAGTTAGTCTCTGTCAGCAGGGGCAGGTCTAACCCTTAGGTTGAATGTAGTAAATTAATCATTAAAGTTTTCTCATTGAGGAGGTTGAATTTTAAATATACACAAAACTTAGTGTCACGTACAACATATTTATAAAAGTCCATGGCATAAAAAAATCTCTGGGAGGAATTAAATGCAGTATCACTGCCTTTGGCTCCTCACGTCCTTGAGCTTTACATTACTGAAGGTAGTATCAGCATGTGCTCTCCTTTTCTTACGTTTTTCCTTCAACCTCTGGCATTATCTCTTCCTGGACTACTCAAACCTTCTCTCCAGCCTCACTTTCTTGAAACAGAATGATGGTACTTTGTGATCTGAAAATTCTTGATACCTTACAAGTTAAATATGGTGTGATGTTACAAAGCTAGGGAAGTTACTCTGTCAGAAAAGCAGTACCTACGATGGCAGACTAACTCCTCCAAAGAACCTGGTATATAGCTTTGGATTTTCTCTAAATTGCTTTGAAAATGCTGATGGGATACAGTCAGTGGGAGGGGTTCCTCATCTGGGAGAGCAGATGCTCCAAAGGAATTTGCCTGTGGAGCCTGCTCAGCCAATGTGCCCCTGTCAGGTCTGTGCCTTCTTGCCCTGGGGCTTACCAGCCCCAAACTCTTGGGCAGAAGGGAGATTTGGAGCTGTTTATCCCACTTGACCCTCCATCCAGATGCCCTTCCATCATCTGGGGCCAGCTGATGCTAAGCAGTAAATTAAATTCAGTGGCATGCTGTCTCAGTTCTCAATGGTGTTTTAGTGTGAGCCTCAGAGTCCATAGAGCAGAGCTCATTACAAGCTGCTAAAGCAGCTGGAGCTGAGGGGAGTGTCAAGCTCATTACCTTTTATAATATGCCCACCGATGGAGATAGGTGTGTTGTAGATGGATTTGTCAGAGGCCAGCACTTTTGTCTGGGGGTGAAGCACTGTGTTAATCTGACAGGCAAGACTCCACATTATGCAAAAGAAATAATTCAACAGGAAACAGATGCATGTGGATAAAAATTAATCAATGTTTTTGCAACCTGCACTTCTGAATACAGCATCTGTAGAAGTAGAAAGAAGATATCCTCTTCTTTCTCATCTCTTTTCCTCAGCAAACCAAGGCCTGTGGCAAGCAGTTTGCAAATTTTGACTCCCATTCAGTGAAATCCCTATGTGTTACTGAAGTTTTCAGCAGTAAGTTTGTTGGCTTTCTTGGTAGCTCTGTGTACATCATTGTCAAGCCAAACAATTCAGAGATGATTTTGCTCCTGAATGTATGAAGTAACGCACCAAAACCTGTATTTGACTATTCCTCGTATATTCCAGCACACACTTCCATGCAAAGCTAAGCTTCCAACACCACTTTATTTGGAATATGTTGCAACATATTTTGATAATCAATCTGCATTCACCTAATTTGTTGTACTGCAGAAAATAAAAAATGTCACATGCCTGTAAGGGAAAGAAAATGGCAAAACTAGAGAATAAAACTAGTCATGCCCAGGCTTCCAGGCTAGATAAGGCATATCTCAAATCCATGCATTAAAATCTAGACCACTGGGGAAAAAGAACCTCAGATATATAATGATGAAGTCAGACAAACAGGGTCTGCAGAGAGTTCCTTGCTGGCTACTGTCCATACAATACAGCAGTGGACAGGTGAACCAGCAAGTTCAAGAATAACCCATTTGTCGTTACAGGCTGTCTTCCTGGGAGCTTTGTTTCTTAAGATTTTTAAGGATATGAAGCTGTTTCTGAAATTATGATCTCATTAGTACTTACTGTTTATGGCCACTGGGTTATTGATGGTGTACAATATCTATGCTAGAAGACAAAGAATAGTTTACCAAGCTAGGAGGAGGTGGACTCAAGGAAATGCACTGACATTGTACACCTTGTCCTTTCAGTGCCCCTTGATTCACATTTCACATATCCCTGTTAGAAGTAGGCTGCTGTACCAAGGGTGGGAACCTTACACAGGCTCATCACTAAGGCAGACAATTTTAATTTCCTGTTTCCTTAGAAAAGGAGATGGCAAATATATCTGTGAGTGGTCTCAATTACATCAGTAGTAGCTAGCAGGCATACATTTAACAGTGGTGTTAATAAGGCACATGCTCCTGGTCGTGTCTCAGAGAAGCAGTTTCTCAGTCCTTGTTTCTTTTCATGCTGTGGTGTCATCTGGCACAGCTAGACCCTTGTTTGGGTTATTTAATTGCTTCTTTGCCTGCCTTATGCAAACTACATTTGTAGCTAGGTCTGACGTGGGCTTTTGGGCACTCGAACCCATGACTGCACTGCATTTAGTAAGCACTCTGCTCTCTCTGTAGGCAGTATTTCACATAGTCACCCAGTGACTTTTTTCAGTTTGCTGGTCCCCAATGTAATAGTCACTGCATCATTTACCAATACAATTTTCACAAACAAAATTAGTCATTGCAATGTAGGTGTATGGAAGCTGTCCCACTCTGGAAGGATTCATTAAAATTCCCATAATAGTCTCCTTGTCAGGACTCTTGCCTGCTGTCTGGGAAGTATTTCAACAAGTCTGTCCTACTGTTGTGTTAATTAAACACTGTTCTATTTATAAATGCTCCATTGGTCAGCAGCAGTTCCCCCCACAGAGAGAAAGGAGTAGTGGTAACTAAAAGTGAAGTGCCAAGAAGACAGGATTTGGCCATGCAGAGAAGCCAAGGGACAACCCAGACTGAGCAGAGTGCCCTTCACGGATCTGTCATTGTCCTCATCACCTGCTCCTATGACTGTAGTGGTGTTCTGACATGAAACTTCAGGGCAGGGGAGGAGAAAAGGAGTTTTGCTCACAGTTTTCTCCAGCAGCTGTTTTTCTGTACATCATAATCTCTTCATGGTGATTGCCACAGAGTGTTGAAGAAGATGAAAATATATCTGGGTTCAGAAACAGACCAGGTAGGTGAATGAAGAATAAAGCCATCATCCTCCTGTGCTTGTCTCACACTCCTGCCAGACTCCTGTACAAGCCACTTGCATGAACACAAGTCTTTTCTTACATATGTATAAACTCAATGAGAGAGACCTGCGGGAGCCCTGGAGTGCTGCTGGCTGCTATGGGATAATCTGGGGCTGGCACTGCCTGGGTCTCAGGAGTTTCTGCCCAGCATTGCTCTTTCTATAGGCTCTCATTTTGCTCATTCAGAACCCTGCCCTGTGCTGATGTCCTGCTCAGCAGTACATGGAAGAGCTGTTTCTAGAAACCCTCTCTCCCTTTCATAATTTCTGTGACTTTCTGCCACAGCATCTTTTACTGCATCCTGTGACACTTCAGGTCCATGCCATCCTCCCTTCTGCACATGTAGAGAAAATTACCAGCATTTTTACCCATCTTCTACAGGCTTGCTGGCCTCAGAGACAGGAGAATTTGGTCACCATCCTCATCAGCAAGTCCCTAAGAGGCAGAACCCAAACTTTTGGTGAAGACTATGGGGATTTAGATTCAGGTAGGTAATATCTGCAATTAGATGCTTCTGAAGGTTTTGTCTGTGGTTTCTTCTTTGTTTGCTGGTCCCCTTACAATACACATTTGTTCTCCATATACTGTGCTAACAAGAGATGTGAAAGTGTCTGCATGAAGGTGTTTGTAGATGGGTGTTTACCCTGGAAGATGGTTCGAGATGTAACTCTCAAGCTAGTGCAGCTCCAGATATGAGAAGCAGGAGACTAAGGAGCTGAAGAAGAATGAAGCAAAACAATTGAGAAGAGAAAGTATGAAGTGCTGCCAGACTCATTCATGGGCATACATCTGTCTAGAACCTTAATTGGCTGCTAAATTCCAAATTCAAAACACCAAGCATGCAAAATCTGTAAGAACCACATGAAACTCTGGAGTTCATCTGAGCAGCAACACAGGAGGGAAAAGACAGAAGACATGCAGTTGGGCTTTTTTCTGATATGGCACCGTAAATGTCCTTGCTAGCTCAGGGTTCATAGCTAGGCAGGCCCACATGATGTGCTTTAGATCAAAACAAAGTGTGTTCCACTGCCTGTTTTTCACACTTTTGCATCAACTGCTCCAAATGGAGTTTGTATGGTGTGGAAGTATATATACACAGATATTGCTTAGAAACTTCAAATAAAAGTCTTGGGTCTTTAAAGAACATCCGTCATCTAAATGTCTCAAAAAACAGTTATTAATTACCAGCAACCCTTTTCTTCTAGACAAACAATCTGATATTATTCCATATATTGTCTTAAAGCTATTGCTGTCCCACAGTGACACAGTAGTAGATGTAGGCAGGACTGCAGGTTTTGTGTCAATGGATTCTACCATCATTTGATGCCGTATCCTCAGAGATGCAAAAGTGAAGATGTTCCATACAGAGAGACACTACAGTATGGGCTTAAATATAACCAACATTTAAGCAGGCAGCCTGGCTTCCTGCCTTGCTCAGGGAAACCGTCCATCATCCTCTTGCAGGTCCTTGACAAAGCAGGGTCGGGAACTTCTCCATGCTCTTGCCTGGGCTGTGTTTGTCCTGGATGTGATGCAGGACTTTGCCCCCCTGCACTGTCAGCCGGGTGCCTTTCAGGAGTACCATGTTTGCTTCTACAAGTGCACACATGAATAATTGTTTACTCAATAACAAATCAAACAAATTCCCTCTTTTATTCAGGCAAACTGCAGTGATAAAAGAGGGCTGATTTCTACTATTATCAGCACCAATTAATGTCTTCCTTTAACTTAACTCTCTTTATTTCACATACAGGTGGGGTTTTTTCTTTTTTCTTTTTCATTTGGAAATGTCATCACCACTTAATTAGCAATGTGTTGTTACCTGAAAGTAAGAGCAAACCTATCTTAGGCCATATGGCAGGGTTCTAATCTGCACTGTCATGGTATAATCCTGTCAAAATGGCTTCCCTTTTCAGTCCAAACTGCATTTCACACTTTACTAATATGGGGCTTTTCCTTTCCTGTTCTAGAATAATATAACCCTGCCAGTGCAGCAAGTGCAAATTAAAATAGCCCCAAGCTGTGACCAGCAGCAGGAGGGGAGATAGAGTAAGAGAGTGGTGTGATTAGTAGGGATGGAGGAGGACTCCATCCCAAGACTGGAACTTGTGCTCTTTCTGTGATCTCCTTCTGTGAAATTGGACCAAATGAGTTTGGGCTCCATTTCAGAAGACAATCCCCACTCCTATTGCAAAGACCTGGATTATGCCACTGGGACTGGTTGTAGGGGTTTTGTAAGGTTTACCTTTCCTTCTCCAGTGCTATCGGGAGTTTATAAAAGCAGAAACATGGCTACAAAATAGGAGTGACCAGCAGAAAACTTTGCAACTTGACTGGTCTTGACAGGGTCTAAGAGAAGTTTGAAACACATGGCTTGGAGGGTGACATTTTCAAAGGAATTTTTCTCCCAAGCAACTTCCAGATAGCATACAGATGTTTACTCTGTTATTTTAGAATAACATAACTGTCCCTTTGTGGGTAGTAGGTAAAGAACAAAAACTGTATTGAGCCCTGTTTGCAGTGGGTTAAAAGAAAACATGGACTGTATGTCCCGAGAAAAATAAGGCAGACTATTAATATGGACTGGCTCTTCCCGCCTTTCACAAAAGCAGAGTCTGGATCAGAGACACTCTCTGTCTTTCCAGCTTTCTCATGTATTTCCAATGCTGCATATCCCCAGGCACCTGAAAGGAACTTATGGTCTCTGTATAGCACTTGTGGATCTCAGACTAAAGTAGATTGAGTCAGGACGAAATCATAGCCAGCAATGAATCTAGATAGCTTCAGTCTAAGAACAATGCCCTTAGTTTCCCTTCCCTGTAGTCTCACCCATCTTTTTCTTCTGTAATTAGAATAGTTAGTACCTGGTAGCCAGATACAGGGAGAAAACATGTGTCTTGAAACTTCTTCCCCCTCCTACTGGTCGCTTGCATTGCCCCAGGACAGAAGTGTCAGAGCCAATGAAAGTCCCAGCACCCAGTGGGGCTTTTCTTTTGCTTGCGTCCTTCTGGGGACACATCTGGCTCCAAAGCCCCGGGAAACACCTGCCTTCTCTGAAGAAGGGCAGCAAGTACCATATTACCTGGATGTACTGTGTTGCTCCAGCACAGTACATGTGCATAGGATGCAGGGCTGGGCTTCCCATCCACAACGTTAGAGTTTCTTTCCAACGGAATATGTAGTAGTCCCACAGCTCACTAACCATGAGCAAAGTCTGACATCTCTTTCACATGCCATTTGAACTGTGCTGCTGTATCCCTTCACAGGTATAATCACCTAAACACCTTAGATGAGGTTTGGAGATACTCTGTTTCTTCAGCCAGTTCGTATTTTGCTGGCATTTCATTTTTCCAACACACACACAAATACTGTAATACACAGTAGTACTCTTCCCCACTCTTTCCCACCCAGCAAAAGGCTGGTTATAGGAGCTGCACAGTGCCGATCTCATCCTTACAAGATATTAACATATATATGTACTTTCAATCAGACAACAAAGACAATAAGGGCAAAAGAAAGAAGTATTTAAGCAATGGTTTGAGGTTCTGCTTACAGTAAGAGAAGGATCGCAGCTCTCTTGTTATTTAAATAACTGGTAAAAATCTGTGCTTTGGCCAGGAAAATCAGTCTAGATGTTCACTTACAGAAATGAACATCAGTGCAGGAGAAGATCTAAACACTTTAGTCCTTGTGGATAGGTATTTAACTAGGGAAAAAGACTTGAGTATGTGGATAATGGGTAGTGGGTCTGGCTAGTTAAAGGTGTACATTTGAAACATATTTTTCTAAAAAAAACTAAACAGTAAGCTAGCTTTGCTGTTATAAATAAGCACAGCTTCTCTGACATGAATTGCTGCCTAGCTGCAGATCAGCCACACAGGACATCTGCATGGCCACAGACATGGAAACTTAGAATGAGACTTTGTAGGTAGGAAAAGAAAGTGAAAAGTGGTAATAGATCTGCTGTGCTACTGTTTCTCCAGGTCCCGTGTATGCTTTGCAGGAGTGATGCAGGAAAGGGTTGAAGACGCAGAGAGACAGTGTGAGAATATGTGTGTGATGGTCCTGAGAGCAAATATAATTCTGCAGCATGAAACAGAAGGATGAATATCAAGTGAGAACATCCAGCTGCAGGTCCTTTCCCCTTCTTTTTCCTGCTTTTGGATGAACTGCAAAGCTGAGGGGGACTAACTGCCTGGGCCTGTCCATTTGTCTCTCTGTCTTTACTTCTCTGTCCCTAAACCCCCTCCCTCTCCCTCCTGCAGCTCCGGAGGGTGGAGGTGCGATTCGCTATGCCCGTTTTTTATTTCCAGCACGCTTGACAGGCTGGGCGAGGAAGGCGTTAATGTTTTCTGACAGGCCCCCTCTAATTGTTGGAGCTTTTCTTCTCTGCCTTTTCTGTGAAATTCTGACTTAGGCGAGCAGCATAACAAAATGCTCTGGCATTGAAATGTGCGCTTGCACTACACTGGGCTCGGGGAAACAGCATTATTCATGAAGATTTTCAGCTGTTTTTGTCTTTTAACTAACCTTTGAGTTTGATCAGAGGCTAGCCGGGCTCCCTTTCTCAAAAGGCGGTCTTGGCAACCCGACAATGGAGCCAAACTGTTTTCCCTGTTAAAGAGATAACTATGCCGTTGAGTTGGTACATGGGGAAAATTAATCTTCAAGCGCATACAAATGATAGCTTTACCTCGGCCTGCAATTGCCTGCATGGGATTATTAATAGGACGGGGGTAAGGAGCAGGAGAAATTCAGACTGGGGCAGGGAACTTAAAAAAAAAAAACAAAAACAACCCCAAGCCCATCATCCCTTTTGATTGTATAAAGCCTGCGATTGATTCTTCACCACTTGCCTTTTGCAGTAGGAATTAGCCCCGCATTGTGCGGGCTGACACGCTAAGAGCGAGCTCGCTTGGGAGCAAGAAGTTGCTGCGCGCTGGGGACAAACCGAGGTGGCGGCCGGGGGGGGAGCTTTTCCCCTCTCCCCTTTCCAAAAGGCGAGGAGCGGGGAGCCACAGAATCCCCCCCTACACTTCAAGTCGAGCTAATCCCTGAATGCACTGAGTAATACGCGCCGCATTATGCGGCGAGCCAGGGCGTTCTCTGTGTGCCTCCCCCAGCCCGGGCGTGGCTGTGCCCTCCTCGCCTTGGGCAGGTGCCCGCTCTCCTCGCGTGCTGCCGGCCCCGGCCTCCTCACGGCCCGGGCAGAGCGGGGCAGCGCGGAGCGGAGCGGGGCGGCAGCTGCGGCGGGCGCACGCCGCCCCCGAGCCCGCCGGGCCCCCGCCGCGCAGCCGCCGCCGCAATAAAGGCTGAGGCACGACACGCGCGGGGACAGCGCTGCCCGCTGCCTGCCCGGCCCCGGCAGCTCCCCCCTCCTTGTGCCCCTGCGAGCCCGCACACAAAAGGCAGGACCTGCGCCGCGGGGAGTGAGGGGAAAGAAAAGGGGAAAAAGAAAGGGGGGAAGGAGGGGGTACGAACAAACAAACAAACAAATTTAGGGGGAAAAAAAAGGAAAAAGAGAGGAGAGAAAAAAAAAAAGTTTTTTAAAAAAGGGCTAGAACCCCTGGATCCCCAAAGGCCGGGGGGCGCGNCCGGAGGGTGGAGGTGCGATTCGCTATGCCCGTTTTTTATTTCCAGCACGCTTGACAGGCTGGGCGAGGAAGGCGTTAATGTTTTCTGACAGGCCCCCTCTAATTGTTGGAGCTTTTCTTCTCTGCCTTTTCTGTGAAATTCTGACTTAGGCGAGCAGCATAACAAAATGCTCTGGCATTGAAATGTGCGCTTGCACTACACTGGGCTCGGGGAAACAGCATTATTCATGAAGATTTTCAGCTGTTTTTGTCTTTTAACTAACCTTTGAGTTTGATCAGAGGCTAGCCGGGCTCCCTTTCTCAAAAGGCGGTCTTGGCAACCCGACAATGGAGCCAAACTGTTTTCCCTGTTAAAGAGATAACTATGCCGTTGAGTTGGTACATGGGGAAAATTAATCTTCAAGCGCATACAAATGATAGCTTTACCTCGGCCTGCAATTGCCTGCATGGGATTATTAATAGGACGGGGGTAAGGAGCAGGAGAAATTCAGACTGGGGCAGGGAACTTAAAAAAAAAAAACAAAAACAACCCCAAGCCCATCATCCCTTTTGATTGTATAAAGCCTGCGATTGATTCTTCACCACTTGCCTTTTGCAGTAGGAATTAGCCCCGCATTGTGCGGGCTGACACGCTAAGAGCGAGCTCGCTTGGGAGCAAGAAGTTGCTGCGCGCTGGGGACAAACCGAGGTGGCGGCCGGGGGGGGAGCTTTTCCCCTCTCCCCTTTCCAAAAGGCGAGGAGCGGGGAGCCACAGAATCCCCCCCTACACTTCAAGTCGAGCTAATCCCTGAATGCACTGAGTAATACGCGCCGCATTATGCGGCGAGCCAGGGCGTTCTCTGTGTGCCTCCCCCAGCCCGGGCGTGGCTGTGCCCTCCTCGCCTTGGGCAGGTGCCCGCTCTCCTCGCGTGCTGCCGGCCCCGGCCTCCTCACGGCCCGGGCAGAGCGGGGCAGCGCGGAGCGGAGCGGGGCGGCAGCTGCGGCGGGCGCACGCCGCCCCCGAGCCCGCCGGGCCCCCGCCGCGCAGCCGCCGCCGCAATAAAGGCTGAGGCACGACACGCGCGGGGACAGCGCTGCCCGCTGCCTGCCCGGCCCCGGCAGCTCCCCCCTCCTTGTGCCCCTGCGAGCCCGCACACAAAAGGCAGGACCTGCGCCGCGGGGAGTGAGGGGAAAGAAAAGGGGAAAAAGAAAGGGGGGAAGGAGGGGGTACGAACAAACAAACAAACAAATTTAGGGGGAAAAAAAAGGAAAAAGAGAGGAGAGAAAAAAAAAAAAGTTTTTTAAAAGAGGGCTAGAGCCCCTGGATCCCCAAAGGCTGGTGGTCGCGAGGCTTGGTGCGGGTCGGCACCTCTCTCCGAGGGGAGGGTGAGAGGAGGGCTGGGGGCACGAGGAGGCTCTCCGGGGTGCGCACATCCCTTTTCCGGGGTCAGAGCCGGGGGGGCTTCCCTTTCCACTCTTACCTGTGCGGGAAGAGGGGGAGGGCAAGGAGGCTCCGCGGGGCCGGCGCTGCTTCCACGTGCGGAAAAAAGTTTAGGCAGAGGAGGGGCCTGTGGGGAGGGGGCAGCGACGGAGAAGGGATGGGGAGTGAGGGGAAACCCCACTCTGCGGGGAGGCTCCCCCCGACTCCCTCCGGCTTCGAGGATGAGGGGATGAGTAGGAGGTGCTGGGCACCGCTGCCCAATACGGCCCCAGTGGGTGCCTCGCCGTGCTCCCCTGTCTCTGCCCGAGGGTCTCGATCTGGGAGAGTAACGAGGGGGCACACACTCGCGGAGAGGCATTTGTTAACGGAACACTTTTCCAGCGTTGCGATAAATAAGTACATAGGCAGATGAACTAATAAATCCGTGGCCAGCAATCTTCATCTGAACCTCTCATCTAACCCTTCTCTTCGCTTCTCTTCCCCCACCCCCCACCAAATTCCGAGTATAAGTTCCAAAACTTATACTGCGCCCAAAGAAGTCCCTGATTTATGGAGTTTACTAATGCTAACTGAATACTGTCTGTCAGGCAGAGCTGAAAGGCTCTCCGCGCTAATACAAGAAAAGGCTTTGTGTTGCTAAGCGATTAGAGCAGATGTAATGAGATTTACCCCAATCCTGCTTTGCCCTTTCCCTATCTTCAGTAAAATTGTGTGTGTGTGTTTTCTTTCTTTCTTTCTTTCTTTCTGGAGGGGGCTGAGGGGAAAAGGGAGGGAGGAGGTGGTGAATTTCTGAGCCTGTCTTATACATTGTAGCGAACAACAGCGTAACTTTGCCTTTAGTTTAATGAGTCTGGATATTTACTATTCAGAAGTGAGCAAAAAAGAACACCTGTCTACACAAGGAAGAGAAATTTCGCCTTTGTAACAGAATGAAACATTATCCTAATGTTATATTCATAGCTATAAATTACTCGCTCCACTTTCTTTGCATACCTTATCTGTACACTTGCAAAAGTGGGTAAATAAAAAGGGAGATGCTGTAAAGGCAGAGCGGATGGCGGCATATAACGGTTATTATTTTCATAACTAAACATTAGTTCCACGAGCGGTTAAAACAATGAGTGTTTGTGCTAAAGTAATGAGGGATTTCGTGACCCCAGCGTGTCCCGTCCCCCCCCCCGTCTCCTCCTCCCCCTCCCCCGATTAAATCACGTATTGATCATTTCAGGGCGTGGGGGGAGGAGGCGAAGTGACAAATGTGTGTATACTTTTAAAGCACGGCATGAAGGACTATGCGTTGATATACACATGTATAAGTGTCCGTGTGCGTATATGCATCTATGTATATACATACATAGTAACACATACACACACGGGGAAAATTCCGGGGTTCTCCACCAAAGTTTTTCCCTCTTCTTTTTTTTTTTTTTTCCTTTTTTAATAGTACATTCCTAGCAACTCAACTGTACATTTGTAGCAGAGCTGGCTAGATTTATTTTTTTTTAACTCCATGTGCCACACTGGCTCTCCGCACTCTTTGTTTTGTGGCTTTTTTGGGTATTTTTTTTTTAAGATGCATTTTGCGCTTTGCTTTCCGCTTGGCTTGGTGCACGCAAACTGAATTTGCAAGTGATGCAGGAGAGCCAGGCGAAAAGAAGGCGAATTCTGGTCACGTCCTTGCTAACTGACAACAAGCAAGCTAGCCAAAAAAAAAAAAAAAAAAAAAAAAAAAAAAAG
>VYZS01101901.1:0-11810 GCA_013400695.1 Neodrepanis coruscans | reverse complement strand
ATGAAAAAAGGGATTCAACATGCCAATCTCCCCCTTTCCCCCCAACATCATAAGATACTCAAACCATAACAGCATTTATGCAGGAGATGAGAAACACTAAGGAGTTCAGAAAAGTGTAGTGAAAATAACATAAATTTTAATTATTTGATTAAGGGGAATGTAAGTAGGGATTTTTTCCTATCTGTCTGCAAGAAAGCAAAGCAGCATTCAATGGAATCAACAAGATTTGAAGCAAACCACTTAAGGGAGTAAAAATCTATGTGAGCATCAAAATAAACTGAAAAAATGGTTAAAATATTGAAGAGAATATTGAAAATCTGGCATTTTTCACACTCAAGTAAGGGACCAGCATGAAAGGTGAGTGTTTCTCTGTAGCTAAATTCTTGCATCTTCTTCACTGAAATTATTCAATGATTGATGTCACTTTGAAAGATAGAAAACGGGACTAAATAAACCTCTCACGTAATCTGGTATGACAACATCTACATTCTTTTATTCAAAAGTCTGTGTCACGGTAAACAGTTTTCCAAAATTGCCTTCTATTCTAATGGTTTCTCTGTGGTAGTAGGCGTAGGCCAGCCATGCTATTTGAAGCCAGAACTTTAAATGACGAATATATATAAACTCATTAAAAATGAGTTCTCTGTTATTTTTTCAGTTGGTATTATAATTTGGCATTTTTTTCCAGTAGGTCACATCACTGTTTAAAAAGTACCAGTGGGCCAGAATATTCCTCTCCAGAGTTGTAAGAAATATACCCCAGAAATAGTTCAGAAATTGTGTTTACATCCAAGATCAGGAGTGGCAGATATTTTATAGAAGAGTTTTTCTGCAAGGTGTTTTGTTCACACTTTCCAAGAAGGGTGAGGGGCGAGAAATGACAGTTTCTAAACAGATCATTCTAAATGTGAAAATGAAAATATCCTTATTTAATAGAAAAGACGTTCTAAATTTCTTGGAAAATAGTTGATCCTTACAAAAACATGACTCTGGAAGAGGGTCAGGGTTCTGATGCAATGTCCTGTTTGGTAGCAGGCAGTATGAATGAATCTTAGTTGCAAAAACGAAAGTTTTAACATCTTTTTTACCCCTCCCCAATTTGTCAAGAAGAAATGTGTGTTATGTGTAGAAGGGCAGCCACAGACACAGTCATAGATCAATTCAAAGAGAAACGAGACCTACCATACATGCCTATTTGTGCATAGCTTGTGCCTATTTGTGTGTGGCACTGGGCTGTGCACTTTATAAAGATTTCATGGCCTTAATACTATTCAGCATCTTGCAAGTCTCAGCTTCTTGTAGGATCAGGCTCTGAGTGCTGAAAACTTTACAAGCACTTCTTATAACATATCTGTGGATGACAATGAAGTAAAAAATTAAAAAAAAAAAATCACAGCCAGCAGTTATATTTGCATATGATTCAAAAGAACTGCTAATGAGCTACACCATTTCTCTTTAGAAGAAAAAGAAAAAATAAAAATGGCTTATAAAAGATTTTTGCCAGTTTCTTCAAACTATTTTAGAAATATAGAGGGAAAGGTTAAATGCCTTAAACCGGATATTTTTGACATTTGCCCTTTTATCCCACTGAAATTCTTCCAGAAGTTTTTTATGTTTTTAACTGCATGTGTCAAACGTGCAAGGAAAGGAAAGCTCTGCAATTAACTTGAGATAAGGGAAAGCCTTAGCAACTGAAGTACCTGCTATTTTTGAGAGCGTGTGAACTCGGAGGCCTGTGCTGTTCTTTTTCAGCTGCAGGCTGGCTGTGTTACTCTGTTGTTTTTAAGTGATATTTCATCGAGGTCTGTGTTCTGTCTGCGGTGATGTATCTCAGTACAAACAGCTCACTGTTAGCCATTATGTACCTATTAGCACTGATTACTTTCTGATAGCGCTTTGTCAGTTGGTTTCACTCACTTTGACAGGTGTGGTGCTTTGTTTACCCTTTAAACAAGCAGGGAATAACATTGCTAACGAAATTGGAGCAATAATTAAGGAAAACTTAGTCAAGGTATAAGAACAAGGAAGATGTTTCTGGTGGGTTTGAGCAGTTGTCAGTACACAGAAAAAGGATGAGGAATTTCGAGGCTGTAGCACAGTACGTCATAATGATAACTATTTCCCATTTAATCTGCAAGAATCCAGATTAAAGACATCATTACTACTTTACTAATCTTATTCTTTCTGTAGGTACATACTGGTTTAGGCACTTTTTTTTTCTTTGTTTTTTGCAGAATGTATAGCATCAATGAGAACACGTGTAGCTTAGAGAACATTTCTGTTTCGATTTATAAGGGAAAATACTGTCTGTAAAGCTGTTACAGAAGAAGACAATGTAAAACCAAACTTTTAATCTGCAGTGTTACAAAAAAACTTGAAGATTACCACATATGAAAGAGATCAGAAAATAATTTTAAAAAGTCCTTTCCCACATAATTTTCCACCCACACAATTTATGTTAGACAGTGTTTTGGTCACTCCTACTGAGCTTTTACAGTGAACTAAGCATGAAGTTCCAAGCAGGAACGAATTGAAATGGAATCAATTTGGTTATTAATACAGAGTTAATACATAAGAAGCATTTTCTAGATTTCTGCAGCTAGCAAGTTACTGGAAAATCACAAACAGACCCCAACCTCAGTTTACATCATTGCACCAAGCTGCAGACTGCATCAGATGCAAAACTGCAGGCTGAAAAATGAGGGAAACCAATATTCTAGCTTTCTAGTAATTGCCTAGACACCGAGCTTCAATTTACTGCTGCTTGGAGGAGGTTCTAAGCTTTTCTCTCTCTCTCTCTGCAGCCCTTCATGGACTAGCAGGACTCCAGTCATGGCTCAGAGTTTGGATTGCATGAACAGTAATCACTGGTGTTTTACTCTCTTTATTAAATCTAGCAACTTTTGTTTTTCTTTTTCTTTTTTTTTCTTTTTTTTTTTTTTTTTTTGTTTTTTTGTTTACAGGAGTATTCAGCAGTGCCACAGGAGGGGAAAAATATGAAGAGGAAGATATGACTTTTAACCCACAAAAACAACAAAGGCATTCACAGCAACTACTGTACATATTCAATTACTTTAGAGATGACCATCTAATTTAATTCAAGCCAGTTTTTGAAAATGAGTTTTCATATTTCCACTCGTCTCTTTTACTGAGAGTGATTCAACCTGTTTTGGAAGAAATATAGTGCTCCCTTTTACGATCAGTATAATTTTCACAAAATCTTAGTGAATAGGCAGATTTCTTGAAACGCAGCCTGGTGTTCTGCAACTATTACAGCTCAGGAAATCCAGGTCTTTGTAGCTGGCACAAGAGAGGTAACCTCCAGGAAAAGCTTTTCTGGATTTTTTCTTATGATCACATTTTTTAATTCTTTTTTTTTTTTTAGCTGTTTTGAATTTAAATAACTCATTTAAATATGGTATCGCTTGTAATATCTCTGTTTCTCTATCAGCCAAAACTGGTATGCAAACTGTGGATTGTGGAAAACATTTTTCATCGCTGCATACAGATAGTTAAAATCTAAATAATATTCCAATACAGTACCCACAATAATCTTTGATAATTAATAATTGAAGAGTTTGTAAGTCATTAAAATATAATGCATTCATAATTTTCCTCAGGTTGACTAGTGCATTACGTGATGTGATGTATTTATAATTCATATCTCTCCTTGCATTAGTTGTACTTTCTTTGGCTGTGATAATAACAAAAATAGGCTACTTCCCCCTTCTATCAGATGTAGGATACTGACTTCAAGCAAGGAGCACAGTTGTCCCTTAATTAAGTGTGATAACTAGTCTAATTTAGTGCCCTTTCATCATTCATTTATCATCACTTTTATTGCTCATATTATTTCTTGTGTTAGTTGCCAACTCTAATCCTCCTAAACTACATAAATGTGTAAATACTTTACAGCAAAAGAGGTCAGCATTTCTTACATCTTATTTTAAAAATATATTGTTGAGTTCATGGGTAGCAAATGTCTAAAGTAATGTGAATTTATCTCTGACCAAGTAAACAGTGCATTCTGTGGGTTCTGCCCTTTAATAACTTCAGTAATGAGAAAACAGAAAGTAGATATTAATGACAAGATATGTTCCATCCTCAAAAAAGGTGAGAAATTCTGAGGTCTCCCCTCATTCTTTTACCACACAATTTTTTCAAGAGAGTATATGGAGACAGGAAAAGCTTCTGGCATCACGTTTTTTCACCCATGTGCGTTGAGGTCTCTTGACAAATACAACACCATGTAAAGGAAATAAGAATGATTTTTCCCTTACTATAGTATCCAAATTTGAAATCATCTTTATTTCATTGTAAAGTGTACAACATGCCTGACATCTCGAGAGGGTGTGTTTATAATGAGGGTAGGGATAAAGTTATCAAGAACTGTGTTAATTGGAGGATTATAGTGCAGTTCTTGCAATAAAAAGCTGGAATATGGAGAAACTCTATGTGAGACTGTTGTAAAGACAGCATTATTATTAAAGATACAGGTGCCATTGGTTGTGGTGAAAATAAAATTATTTTGATGAAGCAGATCAGCAGTATAATAAATGGAAAAAATGGAATTGGGTCATTACATGTAAAGTGAAATCCCTTTCTCTAACTTCAAGGGTAGAGCACTTACATGTGAATGCATAAACCCTAAACCAAATGAATTGGTTAGAGATCAACAGCCATATGAATTTCTCAGTAAATGTCTCTCACCCCATTGACACTTTTTTTAGTACTCCATATGCTATATTGCAAACTACAGATTTAGCCCTTTTGCCCAAAGGCATCTAAACCTGTGAAAAGCCTAGCTGAAGCAGTGTCTATTGTTCACTGACAACTTGTCAATTTACTTCCAGGCAAAATAACTCATAAACATGATAAGTAAGGCAGATAAAACAAGAATTCTTTCACACTTTGCAACTTTACTGCAAAAATGACTTATTTTTCATAAATGTGCGAAATCTCCCCTCAGAATTGTGTCTGTGCATTGAACTTTAAAACTGTGTGGAAACCATGCATGCATCTCATGATCTCGTCTATAATAAAATGAATGTTAAATATTAAAGATGCATTAGAAGTGATAAAATGAAAGACATTCAAAGGTTCAACAACATTCTCTTATTGCTAGATGTTTTTCCTGAGTTTACAAAAGTTCATTTAAGGGAAAAAACTCCTAAGGACAAATATTTGAGTATCAGTCTCTAAAACAGCATTTGTATATTTCTTTAATGATTATTGTATAAATCTTTCAATTTCTGGAACCATATAAAACTCATTTACTCCAATGACAGTGGCAAGCAGCATTAAAATAAACCAATGACCTGCCAATTTAAAATATGGTAATACAAACAGCTTCCTAGTGCTCAACAACAATGATGACATTTTTCACAAAAGATATTTAAATGATTAATTTTTTACACATTGCCATACAGACAATTTTGCAATCACACACTCAGGATTTAGTAGACTGTACATTCACATGCAAAAATTAGTTATTCACAAGGAAAACTTCAGAACAAGTTGTCAAAAAGCAGCTATAGAAATGATATTGTTGCACATGCCATTAAGCAGAGACTGTGTTTATTATGTTAAAACTATTACTTCTTTTTTTTTTTTTTTTTCCCAAAGACAAATGGCAGTCGCCTCTTCTCCCTTTGCTCATTCCCTACTCTTTCTCAACATGTGCTAAGTCTGTAATTCCGTGGGAGCACAGATGGTCTTTTCTGTGTGCAAGTGTACACCCACTAGCATATTGTATTGCTGGCCTCTGATGTAGTTTTTCCACAACATGTGTAACAGGTGCTCTGAAATAATCTGACTAAAAATTGAAGAGTAATGCTTGATTTTGTGATAGATTGCTCTTGGGCCAGCATCCAGCCAGATGTGTTGGGGCACATCCTCTTGCTGGGGATGCCCAGAGCCCCCAAAAGCCTCCAAAAGCTTCCAGCAATTTTCTTTTAATCCCATCATAAAAAGGATGCCAACTTTAAAATCAATATTTTCATTATGCATATTTTACTAATATGAGATGATTCTTTACTACTTATAATTAGAAGAAAAGACCTCTTTTTCGAAGAACTTTAATACTATTGGAGTAATGGAAGAGAGATTTTTTGGAGCTATGCTTATAACAGCTTGGATATATAGTATCTATAAAATAGCAGAGTGATAAAAAGTTTAATGTTCTCAAACACACCTCAATTTTCTAGTCATAATATTGATCACTTCCATATAATACATAGAGGTCTTCTCCCAACATCCTTTCTTTCTTGTGTTAAGAAGTTGGTGTTACTGCACATCATGTACTAGACAAAAATCCATAGTACTGTAAAAATTAAAAGCCATCTAAGGATATATGTCCCTGTTTGTCCATTACAGGCACAAATTTTACCATTGATAAAAGCACCAAACTCCTTAGAGTATTCTTGATCAACTTTCTTATCATTGTTTTCTTCCTGCATATTTTTGCCAGACTATTTTCTCTCCAGTTCTGGTAATAGTTGTATGTTGTGAACAGAATGGTTGGGGTTGAAGGATATTTCAGCAAAACTTTGTGTGTGTAAAGATAATTTAAACAAAGAAAGAAAGCAAATTTTAGTTAGTTTGTGATGAGGTTAAGAGAATACTGGATTTTATATTGGTGTTGACTGATCGTCAGTCACGTCCTAACAGTGGCTTATGTTCAGTAAGTAAAAAGTGTTATTTCATAGATTTCACTAGAAGCTCTTGAGATACCATTCTGTATAATGCCAAACCCACTTTCCTGTAAGATTCCCTGGCTGCCCTCATTAACAATGTCCTCTGCAGAAAGATATTTATTAAATTATATATTTACATGTGATCATGAGTGAAGATCCATGTATCAATAAAACTTTGTAATGTAAAATTTTTCTTACCATCCCTCTGTTTTCACCTGTGGTTAAAATACTGAACATTGCCACAGGCACATTGTGAACCAAAGAGTAAAATAAGAGAGAGGTGTATTTTTCTTTCACAAGCTATGAAAAACTCAGTAACTAACTACTAAAAGAATAGCTGCCCCATAAATTAATTTGAAAAACATTTCACTCATTTGGAAGCCATTAAAAAGATTTTGATGTTGACTTTTTTAGAATGTTTTAATACAAAACTGAATGATAACACAGTCTTCTATATAATTGGAAACTGGAAAATAGATGGGGATGTTAACACTGGTTTCTTTCTGTAAGGTAAAGAATAATATGACTTTCAAGTAAAAGTGAGTGATTTGACATTTATAGTAACCATTTCAGAAAACAAATGCATTAACTGTAAATTAAAGGATGTAATATTGATGACATTATTTGTTTTTTATTTTTAGTTCTGATTCTCACTGCCTTTCCATAAAGTTGAGCTATTTAAAAAGGTTTTCACTTTTACTTGAAATATGCTTCTAAATATAACTGGAACATGTCTTTAATTTCGTTCATAATTTTTGTTCTGTTCATCTTTAGGAAATTAGACAATGTACCGTTATATTCCAATGATAGTAGCAGTTGTTGGATAAGTTCTACTAAAAGGGAAAAAGAAGAATGGGACCAAGGTCCTTTTATTTCCTTTCTGATCTGAACATACTGGGAATCCAGATCTGTAAAACCCTTCAACGCATCCATCTCTAGCATTGTGAAGGAAAACCAGTGATTCTTTAGAGCAAAGATCTTTTGAAAATTGTCCAAGATTCAAAAGAGGCTGCTGCTTTGTAAATAAAAGGGGTGACAGCTCTGGAATGCTTGTAGCCAGACTCAGCACTGGTATGAGTGAGAGTAATATTTGGAAGCTCAGGTACCTGTGGGAGTGCCATTGATGGGTTCATTCTGAACTCTAGACATTGTTCTCACCACCTGACATAAGAGAAGAAACAAATGAAAACATATGACTTAATTACCTTCAATTATAGTTTAGTACATTGACTTTGGGGATTTTTATTTTTCCTTTAGTAAAACAAATTATTTATTCTGCCTTATTCTGACTCCCAGTGTTAATTATGTGATCCCTGGAAGTTTAAGATTTATGAGCTTGATATACTGTAACAAACACGAATCCTACAGGAACAGAGTTTCAGAGGAAATGCGTTTCTTTAGAGTTGCAGGTAGTTTTAAAAGGTACCATACAACTGTTACGCTGTTTAGGATGTGGATAACATTGACTGGAACATGAATCTCAGAACAAATAATTTGAGCCCACTAATTCTTTTTTTATTTAACTTTCATGGTNATATATATATATATATAAACACACCTATATAAAAAAGTATATAATTGTTGCTTCTGTTTTCTACATTTTTGACCTAAAGCCTCTTGATTAGAAGGGTACAGTAAAGCTGAGAAGGAGTTTTTCTCTCCTACTCTGGTAAGGTTCTTGTCTTCCCCGAAAGGTACTGTTCTAACCTGGGACACTATCATGAACTAGAATTAATTATTTTTACAACCACTTGACTTATAGAAANTTTGAGCCCACTAATTCTTTTTTTTTTTAACTTTCATGGTATTTCCTTTTTTTTCTTTTTTTTTTTTTTTTTCCCATTTTCTTTTTGCCCAGGTACAACACAACTGTAGTTAACTATCTGTCATGGGTTATACTTCTTTTAGGGAAATTTTTGCATTACCACCACGATCCTGGCATACTGAGGAATGAGACAAGATAACACAATTAAGCCAAGGTCAGAATTTCTCAATAGGGGTGGGGGCAATGGGCTTCATTGTCTTTTGGATGGAGAACTAATAGCACTAGATGGCAGGCACATTTCTGCCCTGATTGCTGTGCAGGGGAGGGAGTGGAATATGATTTCTTTCCTGCCTCCCCTTCCCCTCTGCTTTCTTGAGACAATAGGAGGATGGGACCAGATGGTTTCTCTGTTTTTTCAGCTGCTGTCCTGTGAGATGATCCAGTGTTGCCTTGCGGGTGCTGCTTCTCTCACCTGCTGCTCTGTGACCAAGACCACCTCTTGCTGCTGCTTCTGCTCACTGGCTCAGTTCCTGCATCTGGGTCGACCCTGCAACAGCCCCTTAGAGAGAGAGGAGAGTCCTGTTTGTTGGGGTGATTTTTCTTGTTACAGTTGTGTTACTGTTTGTTCCTTTTATATATATATATATATATATATATATATATAAACACACCTATATAAAAAAGTATATAATTGTTGCTTCTGTTTTCTACATTTTTGACCTAAAGCCTCTTGATTAGAAGGGTACAGTAAAGCTGAGAAGGAGTTTTTCTCTCCTACTCTGGTAAGGTTCTTGTCTTCCCCGAAAGGTACTGTTCTAACCTGGGACACTATCATGAACTAGAATTAATTATTTTTACAACCACTTGACTTATAGAAAATGTAGAAATGCAAAGATCAGAGACTTGTAATTATTTTTAAAAACTCATTCTAGATTATTCACAGTCTGACATGTAAAAACAGAAAGTAAAAAATCAATAGTTTGAATGAGAATTATTTACTGGATAATTACTGGAAAATCTCTTTAAATTCTTACTTGGGCTTATTTTGGACAACAATGAACTTTACACAACTTTACTGGGTAACTATATAGTTCTCCATATGTAATTTAACATTGGCAGTGTCAGAATGCATGATAAACCCCTGCGATAAAAGTCCTAGAGTAAATAGTGAAGAGGATGGGAAGATGCACAGCAAAGGAGAATCTGTGTTTGGCTCTACAAACACAGATATGATTTTTTATCTGATTTCCCATTCACAAATTGCCCAGTAATTCTCAAGACGATATCTTAACTGAAAATGAAAAGATGTTAAAGATCTTCCCCTAACTGAGCAGACATGTAGATTAGGCACATGTTAAAGTCTAGTTCACAACAGACATCCTCAGAAATTCATCTCTATTAATAAAAACAACTTAGCTGTTGACTAGACACCTGTTTTTTCAGGTCTTACTAGTCCTTCCACATATACTCAGAACCTAGGAAAGCATTACATTTGGGATATTGTCCTGGTTTGGATGTTAGGGTGTGTTACCAAGTGATGAGAGATCAAACAGAATAACAACAACCAAAAGAATTTTATTTAACAAACAGTAAATCTGACAATAAAACACAGAAAAAGAGCAAACTATGTTCCTCTGGACTGGCTGCTGGGCTGGTGGAGCAAGGGAAGGAAGAGAGGCTGGCCTGTGGATGGCACTAGTCCCACTCTGGAGCTCCTGGAAAATAAAATGATTGATAGGAAACTCCTACTGCTGGGAGCTGCATGGTCTTCAGCACTGCACTGCTTCCACTGTGGATCCAGCCACACTGCTGCCTGGGGCCAAGGGAGACAGACAAGGGAGCAAAGAAGCAGAGCCAAGATGGAGCTAGGATGAAAGATGAGCTGCAAAGGAGGCAGGACTTCTGTGCCTGCTGCTTTTATAGGGTGCCTGTTCTCGCGTTTCCTCAGCATGCCCTTCCGGGGCAGACCACCTCTTCATTGGATGATGGCGCTGGGCACCGCCTCTTCTCTGAGACTTCACTATGAGTCAACATGGCAGTGTTCCCACCAAAATGAATTGCGGTGGCTTGCAGCTTGCTGGGAGGAGGGGCTGCCACTGCCCTGCCAGTGCCATGGGGCACCGGTTGCCGGCGCATTGGCACTGCGGGAGACACCCACTGCCATGTGCAGGGGCCCAGAGGGGCCTCATGGGCACTGGCCACAGCTCCAGGCAGCAGGTACCCCACCTGCCGCCAGCACTGTGTGAAACTGGCCACTGGCAGCAGCCAACCCAGTGCTTACAACAGTGGCCAGGTCCACAGGGTGTTGCTGGGGGCAGCACCAGCAGAGGGACTTCTGCACCCACTGCTCCGCGCTGCTCCACTGGCCGTGCCTATGTGCCCTGTCGCCACCGGTGCAGGGAAAGCCCACTGCCAGGGGGCTGGCGTTCATGTGGACAGGGACTGGTGGGAGCTGCCGGGCGTGCCGGTGCCAGCAGAATGAGTTGGGATCCACTGCCATCCCATCACATCGCCCCGCTAGCTGGGCGGGGGGAAGATGGCGGCTGCAGCTGTGGCCACGGCTGCCACTGCCCCATGGACGAGCATCTGGATGAGCCAGATGCTGCTGGGAGTGGCCTGAGCAGTGATGGTGATGTTTTTTTTTTCAGGGTTGCAGGAGACTAGGCAGGAGTGACTCCATGCCCACCCGGGGTGCTCCGCGGAGGTGCAGGCTGAGCTCTGCTGACTGGCCCATGCTCCCCACGTGGGTCCATGTCTGCAAGGTACCAGGAAACACAAAAAAAACTCCAAAGCACCCCCGCCTNAGAGCCAATAAGAAACACAGGGATTGATTTACAAGTTCTTCCAGGTACTAAAAGCCCCTTTTGTCTTATCTTCAGCTATCAAAAATTCTTTGGGTCCTTTGAAGTCATTGCAATTCTAAGACATTCACAGAATCACAGAATTAACAAGGTTGGAAGACACATAGAGATCACCGAGTCCAACCTATTACCTAACATGTTACCAATCTGTTGCCCAACACCATCCCATCATCTAAATTATCTAGATTATGGTACTAAGTACATTACTGCAGCTCAGAATACACTTCTATGTTTCTTGTGCTTTGGAGGTCATGCAGTGAACTGCACAGTGCAGTATAGTGAAGGTTGTGCAGCAGACATAGTACAGACATTTGGTGTATGCTTTGGACTTCTATCTCATGCATCCCTACAAAAATTAATATAAACAACAAAGCAATTCTGATACAATTTCACAAGTTCTACACATTACAGGTGGATCTCTCCGCACTCTCTCAAAACTACCTGACCTGGTTTGACAGTTATGGACTTTGTAATATGAGACAACAATAA
>VYZS01101898.1:27871-69333 GCA_013400695.1 Neodrepanis coruscans | reverse complement strand
GGGTTTTTTGTTGTTTTTTTTCTTCTTTTTCCAGAAGATAGATTAAAATTCTGATTTGCAGAAGTTTTCCTGTAAATCACTTTCCCTTTAACAGCTTTTACAAAATGAACTCCTGCTAGGTAATTTCCAAGCCAAGCACCTCTTTGCTTTTAGAGCTGATTTCTGGCATCTCATGCACTAACACTGTTCCAGATTCTCACTTATGAACAGTCCAGGTTGGTGGGATCTGTAACTCCTGGAAGCATTTTACTACTCTGAATTAGACTGCTTTGAACACCAGTTTGTGCATTGTGGCACAGTGTTTGGTGCAGCTGGAGTGGAAATTAAGTGGTTTATACTGGATACTAGAGAAGGAAGAGACAATCAGCATATTCAGGATTACATTCTTGCCTCACTCTCTGACATTTTCATGTTGAAAAACATGAAAAGTATAGGCTGAGTTTCCTTTGTATTAACTACAGTAAAGTTTGCAGTTCATGCAGACAATTCTCCTCTCTAGATAATATTTTGGAGCGTGGTTCCTTTTGTAGAGATAACAGCAGGTCATGCATTAAGTTTGCCTTGCTTAGACCCTGAGAGTGGGTAATTTAAATTTAAAACAGTAATTTAAAACAGTAATTAGAGAAGAACTGTCTTTCTTGCTTTGTGTAATATGCTTTGGAAGCATGTGAGTGATGACTGATTTCATAAGTGTTCATGTAGCTGTTAAATGAGTTCGTAGTGGGGTTTATATTTCAGTTGCCTTCACAGAAGGGAAGGACTCGATCTCAAAGGTCTCTTCCAGCCTTGTTGATACTGTGAAAATACAGCAGTAAAAGAACTACAAGTAATGAGAAGTTAAACAAGATAGCATATAAATATTGTTAAGTCTATGGAATCCACTTTTTTGTGCCTGCTACTGATTCTGTGTTTGTTTCTGGTGTCATGTTTGCTGCAGTCCATGGCAGAAGTCCTGGCTAAGAAAGAGGAGTTAGCAGATCGCCTGGAAAAGGCCAATGAAGAAGCCATTGCCAGTGCTATTGCAGAGGAGGAGCAGCTCACCAGAGAGATTGAGGCAGAGGAGAACAATGACATTAATATTGAGACTGACAATGACAGTGATTTCTCTGTGAGTGTCCAGTTTTTTTCAGTGTACCCAAACTCAAGATGCCTTTGTGGTCAGCAGGGTATGAATATAGAATTTGTTTTGGCACTAATGTAACCTGTTTTACACATGAAGTAAAGAGTGTTATGTAATAATCATACTAAGGTATATTTAGTCCTGCTGATCGCCCAGCACAGTGCTGCAGAGTGCTGCAGAGCCATTGTCCTGCTGCCTATTTCTGGGTGCAAAAAGGACTTATGTTCATTGCTACCACACAAGAGTAGGTGAAGCAAAAGTCTCCATTTTTACTGTCAGAAAAAGCAGGAAGAGCATCTGTCTTTGGGAAGGCCAGTTCAGTTTGGAACATGCTGCAGTGTTGCTGAGCTGGCACATTTAATGTATGTGCACACCTGTGAGTTCAGCTTTATGTTTTTACTCTCTGGTTTTATTACATTTCAGGCCAGTATGGGCAATGGGAGCATATCTTTCTGCGGTTTGTCTATGGACTGGAATGATGTTCTGGCAGATTATGAAGGTAAATTTTCATATATCACTGTGCTTACATGGAAGTGATGGCAAAAATTTAGAAAAATGACCATTTTACTCATGGCTGGTTAAGGTTTCAGAATTTCCCCAACACCTAAATATTATTCCAAGTCATGTTATTTTCTGTCTTATTTCCTGTAGAAAGATGGACTTCTGTGTTAAAACTATCTCTGTATGTCTTTGTTCTTGAGCTCTCTTTCTCCATCTCCCTATTAGAATTTTGCATTTTTTTATCCAATTTGGATAAAAGTTGTAATAAAGTTGTTAAAAAGCGCAGGGATTAGAGCTGCTTCAGTCTGTGTTTGCACCTACACTCTGAGAGAGAGCTTCAGGAGGAGCTAATGCTTATTGACTGCACTTCTGAAGGATGTGTTTAAACGATGCCCCTCTCTGTTCCTGTGCAGCTCGGGAGTCCTGGCGCCAGAGCAACTCGTGGGGTGACAGAGTGGAGGAGGAGCCTGCGCGTCCCCCCGGCCACGGCATCCACATGCACGAGAAACTGTCCTCACCCTCGCGCAAAAGGTGCTGCACGTGTGTGTTACCTGTTTGCATGAGCCAGGAAGCACAGGCAGCCAACTCAGGGCTGCTTGGAACCCTTCATCAGCCTGCTTTGTTTAAGTCTGTGGTGGGAGGTGGCACAGAAACAGACTAAGCTCCCGCTACATTGTCCACTGAAGGTCTGAAGTCTCGAAGAACAGTGTTCAGATTTACAGGAAATTGCCTTCCAGTGCCTGTTTGTTTTCTCTCAGTGACATTACATAGAAATGTTTGCTACACTATCAGGTAATACTGTCTCACTTGCTTTTGTTCTGCTTTGTTTTTTGTTAAAAGAACAATAGCAGAATCCAAAAAGAAACATGAAGAGAAACAAATGAAAGCTCAACAGCTGAGAGAAAAGTTACGTGAAGAAAAGACATTGAAGCTTCAAAAATTAATGGAGAGGGTAAGCCTTCTGTAACATGAAAAGCTGCTCATTTGCCTTTTGGAAAAGGGTTTTTTTTCCACATAGTCTAGACATGGTAAAGATTAGAACCAGTGGTGAAATGAAGTTTTAAGGTGAGTCTGAGTTTATGTAGTTTTCACAGCTGACTTGTGCATCACAGCTATTAAAGAAACCATTATTTCACATCTTGAACTTCTGTGATGGTGTTGGTGACACTGGACTCTCTCAGAGTCAGGGAAGGCATGATAAAAGTAGAAATGTGTTCCATGTATCCAACAGAAATTATAAAACTGTCAGTTTGGATTTTAACCCAAAAAAGTGTACTTTGAGTTAAATGTAATGCAGCCTTTTGTAAGGGGTGAAAATATTTTGTTACTGTGAAGAACGCTTCAAGTATTAGAAAATCCTGAGGAAAATTCAGGCCTGGATTTAAGGTACTGTATTAGTCACAAATGTACTCATTCCATGCAGGAGAAAGATGTAAGGAAATGGAAAGAAGAGTTACTGGATCAGAGACGCAGGATGATGGAGGAGAAGTTGCTCCATGCAGAATTCAAACGGGAAGTGCAGCTCCAAGCAATTGTGAAAAAAGCACAGGAGGAAGAAGCTAAGGTAAGTCACTTGCTTTCAAAGAGGAGCTGTATGATAGTTATACTTTTCTGTGTGTTGTACCTCAGAGTGCTCATGGGCTGATGGTGAAGGATGGTGCAGGTTAGAGATGAACACATGTGAGCCATGGAGCAGATGAATGTTGGTGTCTAAACAAACCATTTTTCTCTGATAGGAATTTAAAATTAATTAGCTGTTATTAGACATCCTGGTGGGTTGGGCTGGAAGAAGGGATGGTTTGAAGTAAAGAGCTGATAGTTAATTACCTTGCTGCTTTTGTTCCTCTCAGAGTAAGGCAGCATTTCTCATCCTGGATGGAGGAGAAGATCTGATTATCAATTCTCTGCTTTCCAGTGTGTAGATTGAGATGGAGGGGGGGGGTAATTGCTCTCCTTTGTTAAACATCCCTTCTAGATCCAGTTTTCTGTCTCTTTAAACAGTAGTTCTGTTGCTGTGTTTTGTACCAGTGATGTTGTTAAGCAGCTGGAAATAGATAGAAACCTTCTGTGAGCATGTGGCAGTTATTCTAAAATATGTATTTTAATACTCTTCTGACTTAATACGTAATTCCATAAGACAAGCACTGGATGGATGCTTTTGGGTTTGCCTCATACATACACACATACACACATACCTACATACACACATACACACATACATACATACATACTCCTTTGATAAACATGTTCATGGTTTAACCCCAGCCAGCACCACACAGCCACACACAAGTGTAAAGGTGAGAAATCTCATGGGTTGACAAAGAAACAGGGTAATAACTGGGGAGAGGAGAAGTCAGTTCTAAGGAAAAGGGAAATAACAGAGGTAAATAATACCCAAGAAAGAGAAGTGATGCAAAAGAAAACACTTGCCAGTCCCGAGCAGCAACCCCAACCTGCCCCTGGTTTTGTTGCTGCACATGATGTCCTGTGGTCTCAACTATCCCTTTGGTCAGTTGGCCTTGACTTGTGCAAGCTCTGCTCAGCAGTAACTCAAACATCCTTGTTATCTGCACTATTTCCAGCACAAATCCAAAACAAAGTCCTGTACTAACTACTGGGAAGAGGATTAATTCTGTCCCAACCAAAACCAGCACAATATAAACAAAGTATTTACTTTAAAGACTTGTTTTTCCCAGGTAAAGATTCATACATCTCCTTAGGACTAAAATGTTTCATTCTATCATGAGCATGTGTCCCAGCTGTGACCCAGCTGTTCATCTTTATTATTCAAGACAAGCACAACAAAACTGATTTAGCTTCTTTACTTAGTTGCTGTTTCTGTCTCTTGGATTAAGATGATTTCTAGGCTACCTAATTCAATCTAACATACCTTCATTATTATTTCATTACACAAGTGTGACTTCTCTAATTGTATTAACTAAATCACACTTGCCATAGTTCCCCAGATAAGCAGATGTTTCAAATATTGTCTGTGTTCAAATGTGCAAGATCTGCTGCCTTGGGAGGCTCTTGTGTTCTGGAAATGAAGGTTAATTGGGCCAAGAGGCTTTAGAGAAGTAGCTGATGGGCAGGATAACTGCAGACCACGCTGCTGCCCAGTTGGTTATCTAAATTCCCAGTGCTTGCTTGTTTATTGACCTGTAAAATCCATTCTGTAAATGGATTGTAGACAGTAAACAAGGTATAAACATTATCCTACTGCCCTTGACATGGTCTGTGTTGGTTGTTTGACCATCTATGTTCTCTTTACTAGTTGTTTTTAGTGTGCACATTGAAGTTCTTTTAAGCCAGCCTTGTCTTATTATTTTTTTGGTCTTGTGGATTGCACTGTCCTGTGGTTGAAAAAGATAATGTATGTTCATGAAATTGGCTCTGTGGGTAAGAAATAATAAGACCATGAGCTTATATGTTTTTTTCTTGTTTGTAATATGTAGTTTCACATTTTTAATCAATAAAGTTAGATCAAAAGACTTGTTGGATTCTACTTGCACTTATATCTTTTACTGATTCATCCATCTGGGTCTTAACATTCCCCATTTTGTCAAAGAGAGGAGACTGATGAAGTCTCATTGCTGAGAGGATTGGGAAGATATATCTTTATTTTACCCAAAGTTTTTTGTTTTTCTGATGTAATTCAATTTGTCTTTTTATATTCCATGTTTAAAACAAACAAACAAAAAAAACCACATTAAAAACCCTTCAGTGTTATTCTCAGGTTGGTGGTTTTCCAGCCCATGCTGGAGAAATGTCCCAACAGTTTAATTGTCGAATGGATAATTAACAAATGGATGGAATTGCCTAAGAAGGAAATTATTTCAACTTCTCAGGTCTCTCCTTACACTCTCTGATTGTTGGCAGGTCAATGAAATTGCCTTCATAAACACCTTGGAGGCTCAGAACAAACGTCACGACGTGTTGAACAAACTGAAGGAGTACGAGCAGCGTCTGAACGAGTTACAGGAGGAGCGGCAGCGGCGGCAGGAGGAGAAACAGGCTCGGGATGAGGCAGTGCAGGTACCACGGATCTGCAGCTGCAGGGGGCTGAAATACCTGCTTGGGTTTCATTTGGGCCCTGCAGTCCTTGTTGCTTTGTGTCTTACTTCATTGTTCACCTTTCAAAAAGTGTCTCCTTTGAAATGTTCCTGTGGTAAGAGGGAGGAAGGTAAATCTTAAAACCCCTGTAGCAGAGATGCCATAACTGCTGGGGAGGTGGTTCATGCCTGGCTTGAATGTTTTGGTAATACTCAAAACTTTGAGAGAGGAGGCAGTAAAATATTCCTTAAAATGTGCCTGCTTTCATAATTGTAGTACTTTGTACAGGATCAGAGAAAACTACCATGTAAATGTGTGTTGTGCTCCTGAAGTCCTGGTTGTTTTTTGTTTGGAGTTTTTTGTTTTAATGCAGCATTTCAGTGCTAAGTTTTCCCAGCCTCACACATCCACTTTTTTGGCACTGTGCTGTGTTAAAATCTAAACCAAGTTTTCTCCTTATGTAAAAACTTCTCTGTTCATACCTCAGATCACCACAACTGTAGATGACCCCTGGTTCCAGTTTCTGTTTAGTTCTTAGCATTAGCAGCTGATTCTCTCTCCTTACTGAAAAATGGGGCATGGTACTGACTTCACTACTTCTGAATCCATTTTTGACACAGAAGATACTCTGAAAGGGCTGGTTAAAACCCTTTTTGAGAGATTATTTAAGATTTTCTGGATTTCCAAGCTCAACTGCACTATCAGTGAGAAGTACCCTTCCAGCTTGTTTATTAAAAGCCTAACCCCAGTGGTCCTGCTTTTTGTAGTTACTCATATTCCCTTTTTCCAGAATGTGGTTTTCCTGGAGTTCCTTTCTGTGATTTTGGAGGGTTTTAGCTTTTTCTTGTCTGGACTGTTTTTCTAGTGCTCTCCTGGGTTGTGTGGTCCTTGGGCTGTTCTTAGACTGGCAGTTGAACAAACCCTGCAGACAGTGGGATTTCAGTCCTAAATCCCACTTATGACCACACTGTTCTCTTTGTATCCTTCCTGCCAGACCAAGGATCAAGCTGATGCTTCCTGTTGTGCTTTTTCCATGCACAAGCTGCTTAACAGTTGAGCAAAACCTTATATTTTGGGCCCTATATTTTGTTATTTCTTCATTGCCTGTATACTGCAGGAGGTTTAAAATCTTTTCAAATCATCTTATTGATGAACTGGATTGATCAGCTTTTATATTGCAAAGACATTTTCAGGATGAGTTAAACACGTGGTGTATTAATTGTAGGTTAGTTCACACAGCTGTGCTTTGTGTGTTCAGGCTTCACAATGGGCTCATATTTGCATATACTGTTCCATTAGNCAGAGCTGGGAAATGAGGCTTCATTAGTTCTGCTATCTGTGAACCCCTTGGTTTGTGGTTTTGCCCATAATCAGACATTCATAAAGGGGATTGCACAGGAGCTCTTTTCTCTTTTGAGCCAAACATGAAGTGCAGAAAGAATGACTCTTGGGTGTGAGAGACATTTACTTTCCAGTCTGATGCAGGGAAACTATGTTCTGATTGTTTAATTTATTGAATTCTGTTTGTACTCATCTCCTATTGCTCCCTCTTCCTGCAGTTTCTCTCCCACAAGCATTCCATAAAACCTGGATAGAGGGTACATTTTTTTCTGACAGGTGTTCAGTTATGGTTCCTTACACATTTTTACTGTCATGCCTCCTTTTCTTCAAAANAAAAGATAAAATGCTGCAAGCAGATGTTAAAATACAGTTTCTGTTGAGACCTTTCTATTTTTTCCTAAAAGCAGAGTTGGGATTTGCTTTTCTGTGGCAGGAGCGCAAGAGAGCCCTGGAAGCAGAGAGACAGGCCCGGGTGGAGGAGCTGCTGCTGAAGAGGAAGGAGCAGGAGGCCCGGATTGAGCAGCAGAGGCAGGAGAAGGAAAAGGCCCGAGAGGATGCAGCCCGGGAGAGGGCCAGGTAACTCAGCAACCATCCCTTTGCTTCCCTGCCCTTCCCAGTGTCCTCTCCTGCAAACTGCATCTTCTCTGTGACTGTGGTACCTCCCTGGCTCCTGAGGATTAGGGCTTTAGAAAGCAGCATTAGTCAGTGTTCCTGGTGAGTGGTTTGAAAGGAGAAATCAGGTGAGTCATCATAAACTCTGTAATAGATTGTATTCCTTAGATACATGCACAAGGCTGTGTTTTATTATATTCATCTGAGTTTAATTGCTGACAAGACCTTTTAATAATTAGCCTTTTTCATATTTTACCTCAGCTTTCAAAGGCAGCAAGATTAATATACCCACGTTCCCCATTTCCTCTGTTCTCCAGTAACTTTTGGACTTACTGGCATCAGTTTGATCTCACCTTTTTGTGGACACCAAAGATGACATTTGTGCAGCGCAGAGCTGGGAAATGAGGCTTCATTAGTTCTGCTATCTGTGAACCCCTTGGTTTGTGGTTTTGCCCATAATCAGACATTCATAAAGGGGATTGCACAGGAGCTCTTTTCTCTTTTGAGCCAAACATGAAGTGCAGAAAGAATGACTGTTGGGTGTGAGAGACATTTACGTTCAAGTCTGATGCAGGGAAACTATGTTCTGATTGTTTAATTTATTGAATTCTGTTTGTACTCATCTCCTATTGCTCCCTCTTCCTGCAGTTTCTCTCCCACAAGCATTCCATAAAACCTGGATAGAGGGTACATTTTTTTCTGACAGGTGTTCAGTTATGGTTCCTTACACATTTTTACTGTCATGCCTCCTTTTCTTCAAAATTGTCACAAAGAAGGTTTTTTTCCATGTGAAATACTCAGAAATGTGTTCTGAAACCTTTCATCTTTTGAAGTCAGGAGTGACATCATAAAGAGGTTCAGCTTTCCATTAGGTGTGTAGTGAGTTCTGGATAGAATCTGTAGCTTTTCCCAAGGCTTCATGGACCTTTCCTCAGCATGTTGGGCCAAAGTCACAATGAGACAGAGTGAGTTGAAAGAGATTCTTCAGTATCTTATTTTCATTCACAGACACTTGAGGAGGGTTTGGACTAACAGGAAGAGTTTTGGTTAAACTATTTGGGTAAGGTAGATACTGCATGTGTAAGGCTCCTGCATCTTTGGAATTTGAGGAAACCCTCACAGTAAGCAAATGTGAGATAATTGTCCCATTGGCATCTTTGTCTTCTGTGCTCTTCTACAGTTACAGCTTGTCCAGTAGCTCCAGGCACGTAATTCTTTGTGCTCTTTGTTTAATCACTGTTAAAAATCAGTGTTAAATCTGCCACTTCCCTTTGTTGCACCCCATTTGTTTCCTTAAGACATGTGAGAAAGAGCAGTTTCCATTTCCCTTCTGTTGGTATTGTGTGTCAGCAAATTTCCTCTGTATTTGCTGCTCTAACACTCAGTTTTCAAACACTTTGTACTCGATCCTGCAGTACCGTGCTGGCATTTGTTTTTCTTTGCCAGATGCTGATTACACAGGAGAGATTTTGCTCTTGTTTTCTTTTTTTTTTCTGATAATTTTGGGAAAGAGTAGGAAAGAATGTCTGTGTGGTGTCTTACAATCTGTTGTGTCAGGATGGCCTCAGAGTCATTCCATGTCCATAATCACAGTTCTGAGGTTTGTGTAACGTGGCAGAAGTAGAGCAGGGTTCAGGATCCTGCTTTCTCAGTTCAGGGGGGATGAGCTTGACAGGGAGTTGGCTGAACTGTCCCTTCCATCCTGGATTTCAGTGTGTTTTGGTGGAACCTTGGGCTATCATTTGGTGTTCTATTGGGGTTTTTTTCCTGCTGCTAGGATTTAGCTCATATCATGAGGGTTTAATAACTTGCTGGAATTAGTAATTTTTGTAATATCTTCTTAAGTCTCTTCAGTATAAGCTTTACCATGTGCATCTGGTGGTGATTAAAGCATCTGAATGAAAGGAATAGTGTACTTAAAACTGACTTTAAAAGCCCCTCTGCCCTTATGGTACATTAAGTTGTTTCCAGTAAGGTTTTACTTGCAATTTCAAAGTATTTTATATTGCAGAGAGTTGAAATCCATGATATGGAAAATTCTGTTCTTGTCAATAGAAATCATGAAACTGTGTAATGTACCCTGACCATGTAAAAAGAAGGGCTTGTGCAGGGGTAATGGTGATGCTCTATAAATGGAAACTTGAGAATTTTGTTTCAAATACTATTAACCCAGTGTATTTAATGATACTCATTTGTTGTCATTTGTAGCATTAAATAAACAGATAAAAATGCAAACTGAAAGAAATAGCTAAAATAAGCTTTGGGTCATGTATTGGTTGTGATTGGTTTCAGCTCATGGTGAGGCAGGAGCTCTTTAAAAGAAAACCAAAGACTGTAGTTCAGTTTTCCTTTATACATCTCAGGGGAGACAGCACATAAAGTACCTCCTGCTTCTCATCCATCATCTCTCCCTCAGCCCTCACACCCACTGCAGTTGGAAGAGTTCACTTTTCTTTTCTCTAAGAACAATTGTTTAGTGTTTATCATTTGACTTCTTCCCCCATCTTCTTTCTTATCTGCTTTTATATTTTCTGTGGCTTTTTGTTTTAAAATTTAATTTACCTGAGTCTTCTACTTTATGGAAATGATTTTGTTTTTTCTATCAGATTTCTGTTTAAAAAACCCACATAAACAGAAATCCACATTTAACACAGTTGACTGCAGTTTGGGTAATATTCCTTAGTTAGGCTTTCTAGTTTTGTCTCTGAAGCTACTTTAACTTTGAAATGCCTTTTAAAAGATGGCTGATGGCTTTCAGTGACTTCTTCATAGCTCAGTTTTACTCCAAGCTTTTGTTACACCATTTGGCCCTTCAGAGCTGCCAGGCTTTTAGGAGAAAGTCTCTCCCACCCCATTTCTTCTTGTACAAGCAGCACGAAGAGCTGGTTTTCTTCCTTTTGAGGATTTAGTAGCTCCCTTGGCTTATTCATCACTAGGAAGTTGTTCTTGATGAAACTGCAAATTTCTGCTTAATTATGTATTTCTGTAGGCACAGGTCAGGTGAGAGCTGCTTTTCTCAGACAGGAAAAACCCTGAATGTCTTCAGCAGGTGATGCTTGGGGATTCACAGGCTCTTGTGGCATCCACCTGCATGGGGTCTGTGATGGGGAAGGGAAGAAGAGTTGCTCAGAATCAAGAAAACAACTGAAGTTTGAGGCATTCAGTTCTGGGAAGAGGGATGTAGGGCAGGCAGGTTTAGTGAGCACAGTGGGCCCTGACTGCAATGACACAGAGAAGGTGCCTCCTCCTTTGCTGTCCTTTGGTGTCTTGAACCTTTAGAATTGCAATATTCCAGAGCATCAGTTTATCACTCACAACCATCTGATGTTGTTCAAAGTTTTATCTGTAAGTTTCTGTGTTCAAACTTCCACTGATCAACATTTGTGTAAAACACACTGCCCTCAGTGCTGGAAGGGGTTTTTTTCAGTTTGCCATCCCACTGCTCCCCTCTGGTTCACTGACTGCAGCCACTGGCTGAGGAATGCAGGTGATGACAGACATTCCTCACTCTTTGGTGGTATCCTGGTTACTGTCATTGCTCCGATTTGGATGAGGTGTGATCCAGGTTCTGCTACAAAGGTTCAAGTTTTAAGTCATTCAAATGGAAACATCTGTATTCTCTGATAACTAAGTTGCTTTTTGTTGTTTTTTCTCTTCTACTCAACCATCTTCAGCTTCATTTTTTCCTTGTTCTCCCTTTCAAACAGAAGTCTTATTATTCAGTGTTATTCACACAAGTTCTCCCTGTACTTATCTTTTGGTTAGAGATCGAGAGGAGAGATTGGCAGCTCTTACTGCAGCTCAGCAAGAAGCCATGGAAGAGTTACAGAAGAAGATTCAGCTGAAGGTATAAAAGGACACATTAGTTGAAAACACCAGCAATATTTCCTTTCACAGTCTAATTCCATTTGCTGTAATTCAATGTGTTTTTTCTTTGTTGCTTTGCTGGTTTTCCATTCAGCATGATGAAAGTATTAGAAGGCACATGGAACAGATTGAACAGAGAAAGGAGAAAGCAGCTGAATTAAGCAGTGGAAGACATGCTAATACTGATTATGCACCAAAGCTCACACCTTATGAACGGAAGAAACAGTGCTCCTTGTGCAATGTGATGGTGAGTGGGGTGGAGGGGACACTTGGAATTGCAAGGTCAACCTCAGCCATGAGGCTACAAGTTATGCTTCACTCACAGATGGGTGTGTTGTATATTTACTGTGTCCCTCCTCTGCTCTTGTGAAGTGCACCTTGTTCTGGGTTCCCTGGTCTGTAAATCAGGTGGGTTGGGGAAGATTTGAGGGAGCTGTAGAGTTTTGGGTAGAATGGAGGGTGTGGGCAGTGCTCAGTTGTTGGCTGTCTCTGCTAAGAAAAGCAAGAATTCAGAAGCATCAGATGCAGGGTAGCTAAAGGATAGATTTAAAGCCAAGTAAAGAACATGGTTCTTTATGTAGCAGGTTACTGAGCTGTGCATCCCTTGTTATAAGAACCTGTGGATACTTGAATTTAATGTGAGTTAGGGTTGGATTGGACAAGTTTCATTGGCCTGAAATTCACAGGAGACAGAAACCACATCAAACTCAAGAAGATCTTGGATTGAGTTTGGTTGTTGTCTTAAAAGTTTTGGAAGGGAGAATTAGTGTTTGCTTTGTTACCTCTTTTCCTTTGGTGTCTTACTTGTTGATTGCTGTTGGAAAGCAAGGACATTGCCTGGCAGATTTCCAACATCAGCTTTGAGTCTCTGCTTGTGTCTGCCCTTCCCTGTGCCCAGGAGTGGTGCAGAGGAGAATCCATACAGCCACTGAGCAGCAAACAGGGAAATCTCTTCTTGTTGATCACTGGTTTCAGTGATTTGCAAAGACCATGAAACCTTATCTGCTCCTAAGCACTATTTCTCTTTAATTGCTGAATTAAGCAAAATTGCATGGGATCACCTCAGGCAGTGCTGGAACAGAAACTCAGGCTCAGCAGACTGAAGTCTTACACACTCACTGATCAGGCATCTCAGAATGCAAATCCAATATCCAGGGTTAGACTGGAGTAAAAATGAGAGGAGAAGCCAAGATTTTTTTAATCTATTCTAACACTGCTGGCAAATCATTCTGTAATTTACTCCAAAGTGCTGCATAAAAGATGTTTATGTAAATGAGGTTGAGGAGTGAAGTCCTGTGCTTCAATTTCTGAACATACTGCTGACAAATTGATGTGTTTTATATTCTATTTAAAATGCTGTTGTTTATGGATTATGGAATTTGCAAAGGAAAAATAACTATTAAGTCCTTGTTATTACAGATTTCCTCAGAAGTGTATCTTTTTAGCCACATTAAAGGAAAGAAACACCAACAAGCTGTGAGAGAAAACAGCAGTATCCAAGGGCGAGAGCTTTCAGATGAAGAAGTGGTAAGTTCTGTAACATTTTTTCCATGTTACTTCTAGTTTTAAATGCCATTCCACTGAGTAGCCTATGGAAATCTTGAAAATTCTTACAAAGAAATTGGACAAGACTATTTCTGTAGCATGGGAATCCTAGCAGACTAATGAAAACAACCAGTGCATTCAAGTGCTTGAGGCAATTGCCATTTGAAATAGATTCTTTATAAAGTGTGACTAATTGCTTTCCTATTATTCAAAGACATTTTTCAACTCACTGTATTTATCTTTTCATCATAACAATCTGGTATGTAGCAGGTGTTGTCATCCTGTCTTTTTTCTGGGTTCCTTCATGTTACTTGAAACACCTTAGTCCTTTTTTAGGTTGTCAGATGTGCAGCCAGGTCCATAGTGCTGAAACTTGTAGTGCTAAATGACTTTAAAATACAACATTTTGTAAGCATTAACATTGCTAAGATGAACAATAGTTTTTCAGTAGCTTCTTTAGAAAAGTTGGCACTTAAGGTAATTTTTAGGAAGCATTGAGGACTTTTTTTTGTAGAAAATACGTTTGAATAGTTCTCTGATCTAATTTTTCCTTTGCTGCTGCTGGAATTGAACTACAGTATTAGGTCAAGGCCTTTTTTTGAGAGTTTGAATGTGTTTTGAGTGTGTGAATGCCCCTGTGTTCTACCTGTCAGGAGGAAATGCTGTGCAAGCCAGTTCTTCAGAGCTGATTCAGATTTAACTTAGTTGTGTTTGGAAATGTGTTCCCAGCCAAGCTGATCCTGACACTGTTCTGTAGTTCCAGGATAACTGAGAGATACAGCAGTGAGGAGCATTAAATGTTTGCTGGTTTGCACTTTGGCTCCCCCTTCCCAACTGTAATCAAAGTACATAAACTGTGTTTTCAGGTTCTTTTTCCCCTTGGACAGTGGTTAGTGGGAGTTGTGTGGGTTTGGATTTGGTGTTTAGATGCCAGACTCATCTCACTGGGTGTATGAGAGGAGGCTTCATGCTGCATCTGGAAATACAAGGTGTGAGATTCCCTGAACTCTTTCATGTTGGTACAGGCAGCAGAGTGTGGGCAGTCTGCAGGACTCAGATGTTCTTGTGTCTTTGCAGCCTTTGCTGTTGCTGCCTGGCCAGTGGTGTCCTGTGGTTCTTGCTGGGCAGTTACTCAGATGAATCTGGAGGAAAACAGTGACCTGGGCATTATGTGCTGTTCAGTACATCTAGTTTGACAGCTGAACAATTCCAGTTCCCCAAAAAAGAGAGCCTGTACCAACAGCTGCATTTGCACCCAGCTGGTGGAAAAGAAGTTCCACTAGAGGGCACAGAGACCCTGAGTTTTGTGGTGTCCAACATCACGTGCTTAAGTCCAGGGTTTCTCAGCAAACATTTCAGTGTGAACTCAGGAGCAGGATCAAGGTTAAATATATGTGTTTCTTGAATAATACTTAGTGCAGGAGAGAAGGGAGAGAGTTTTAACTGAATGAACAGCTTGAGGACTATGATAGATTTTAATGTCTTTGATCAAGGGTGTACATAGTATTTGGCAGACTGGCAACATATGGGTGCTTCCATTGTTAGGTATTTTATATATTGTTTATAGCTGTTTTTCAATTAATCTGAGTGTAAAATTCTGAACTATAACTCTGAAATTTCCTTGGCCTGGGGCCCTCTCTGCTTTTTCTTACTTACTGGGTTTTTTCAAAGAGCAGGAGTAAATATGCATTTTTATTTTTCAGAGCAGTCTGCTTTGTTCAGCAGGCACAGTTAGTGCCATCCTCACAACCAAAGCAGGCAGTAAATTCTGCAGTTTGGAAATAATTGAGAAAAAAATTCCAGAGTATTGTATAGAAGTAAAACTGTATTCCAGGAAAGCTTTATAATACTCAGAGTTACTTATCACTGTTTCCAATTTTTTAGTCAGTGGAGGGAACTGCAGTGAGAACAGACTTGTACTACTTAAAGTTATTACTTGTCATCTGTGATGTTTTCTGTATTATGTATGTCTTGTCTGTGACCCTTCTTCTTTGACATAAAAGATTTTATTTATATCACCTCTGACCTAATAAAATGTCACCTTTAACCTCCTGCACTTGACACCTCAGATGTTTTACTCTTGATCTCTGACTCACTTTGTGTTCAGCCTGTTCAGTGGAACAGAGAGCTGCCTAGAAGGAGCTTCTTTAAAATTGTAATCTGATCTCAGAATTTCTTCATTATTACTTGAGAAATCCTTTTATTTTGTCTGTATTGGTGTCTCAGAAGGTAAAATGTAGGTATCTTGTGAAGACTTTGGAAACTGATTTAAGTAAAGGATTATATCATTTCTCTTCACACAATAAGGATTTTTGCTCCTTGATTTGACTGTAAGCAAAAAGTTAAAATCTGTACTAAATAGTCACTGACACCAATTCCTCTGGGCCATGTGGGTGTAGGAGTTGATCTTGGCAGATTTAAAAGGAACTGATACATTCTGGGGGTTTTGCCTTTGCAGGAGCATCTCTGAGTTGTGTGATTTGACAGACCTGTTCAGAGATAGAAGCAGATTCCATGTTGGAGCAGTGTCCCTTTGTGTGGGATGGAGTGTGTTGTGTCCAACTCCAGCACGTTCTGTGCAGGAGCTCAGAGCTGCTCTTAGAGCAGCACTGGGGTGAATTCATGGGGTGTGTGATGTGCCTGCTGAAACACACAAACAGAAGAGTTTTGCTGGGAATAAAGATGCTAAAAATGAGAAAGCATCAAGTTCTCTCTCAGATTGTGTGAGAGCTTCATTTCACCTCAGCCTTTTGGGTTTCCTTCACTTGGGGATTTATTAATCTCCAGCTGAAACACATGTTGGTTTCTCTTACAGCAAACACCTCTTGATTTTGAAACATGATTATCCTGTGAAAGCAAATTAAGTTCTATTTGCATTTTTACTTCCTTTGTAACTCTGTTTTTGTCTGGTCTTTTATAGATACATTAATTCACCTACTTGGTAAAACTCTTTCAGTGGCCTAAAAGTCATCTTTTCTTCTCTGTATTTCTGAGGCTTTCAGTGCTATCCCTGTCCAGCATCATTTCTCCCCACTCCTCAGTGCAATAACAACATTCTGGGTACATTATCTGTCTCTGCTTAAATGGCTCCTTCCATCAACCTCTCAGCCTTACCTTCTTTCCTCACAGCCATTTCCTATGCTATTGATCTCCCCTCTCTCAATATCCATATTGCTTTCAGTTCAGCAAGAGATGTGAGCAGTGTAAGCAATTTGCTTTCATTGACTTGTCTGCAGTCAGTGTGTTTGTAGTCCTGACTAATTGCTGTGCTCAATTAAGGCCTCAGTGAAAAGGTGCCTGCAGAAGCCACAGGACAACACTGGTGATTTCATAGGCTGAGGAGTCTCTGCAAGGCCCTTGTGGACATTTGCTCCCACTTGTAGCTTCAATTGATTTGTTTTTGTGCCCCTCTGCTTTCCCTTTTGTCTTTACTTTTCTTGTCTATCCCAGTTTGCTTTGAGAAATACCCTCAGATCAGTAAATCCTTCTGGCCTGTTCCCTTTGAACCACTGTCCCAGCTCTTGTCTCTGTCTCCTGGTGGTTAAATGCCATGGTTTAAAGGTACTTTTAGAGTATAAATCATGTCATTCCATGTGGTCTATGAATGTTTCTAATAAGTGAAAAGTACTTCTAAAACCCAGATGAAATAGATAACTTGGCAGGGGTTGGTTAATTTATATAAGGTGCATGCTAAAATGTAATGTATTCTAAAGCAGAGTGGAGGAATATTAACTAACCTTTGTTTGCATACATGAAAAATGTGGGGGTTTTATCAGAGAAGAAAACTGACTATTGTCATGATATAAATGAAACAAAGGCCTTCTGAGAGGTATCTTGAGATCAAATGAAAACATAATCCCATGATGGAGGAGAGAGGTGGTGGTTGTGTCAGACTGACAGTGCTGAACTGTGAGGATTTATGTGAGGCCTTGGTTGGCTGAGCCCACCCACGTTCCCCAGCTGTGGGTGTGGGAGCTGCCCCTGCCCTGCTGTGCTCCCAGTGTGCTCCCAGTGTGGAACTGGGCTGTGCTGGGACAGGTGAGGGCCAGGCCCCTGAGGCTGAGCCAGAACAGCACCCAGGCAGGAATGGTGCTCAGAGGAGCTGAAATTCCTAAAAGCTTTTTAGGGCCCAGGGGTTGTTTTCCTGAAAGAAACAAAGAGGTTTTCCCCAAGTCTTGTGCTGCTCCCATTGTTTCTTGCAGAGGAGGTTACTGAGGGAGAGAGATGTGTCTCATGGCTGATCCTCCTCTTTTCCCTCTCTGTTTTCAAGGAGCTTTCTTGTCTGGTGACATGGTGATGCCTGGACTTCACTAATTATTATTTTTTTAATTCCCTGTGTTTTCATTAACCATAATATATAACTATTGTTTTATTACTTCAGCCTTAGCAGAACTGAAAAATATCCCTTTCTTTACCTTTATGAATCAGAGTGTTTTCAAATTCTATTTAAATGAATAACAGTGTTCCACAAACTCCTTTAGTAACCTATCTAAAGATATGAATAAGCAAAATAGAAAATAATAATACTAAAGATGATCAGATTTTTAGTTTCATCTTAATGGAGAGTTTTGAAGTACTTGGTCTTTTAAAAATGGTTATGCCTGATCAGTAGTTCTGGTTTTGCTTCTACAACATTCACGTGTAGTTTACATGTCTGCTGGTATTCCTGGAGTCACACATTGGTTTGGGCTGGAAAGGACCTCAAAGCTCATCCTGTTCCACCCCTGCCATGGTCACACCTCCCAGCAGAGCAGGCTGCTCAGAGCTCCATCCAGCCTGGCCTGGGGCAGCCCCAGCCCTGGGGTCTGTGTGCCCAGTGTTTGCAGCCTTGGTGTTTGCCCTTCATCTCCTCTGACTTGTGCCCATGGCAGTGCAGGGAGATGATCCTGGCTCAGCTCTGGTGGTGCAGAGCACTGAAGCCATTTCTGGGTAATGTGGTGACACATATGGTTTGGTCATATGTGGAACAATGTTCCTGTGTCTTTTATCCACAGACTTAGAGAATATAGACTTCATTGTAAATTCATTTTTTTTCTTGGCATCTGATTATAGTTCTCTCAGAGTAGCCCATTTTTCTTCTCTCTTGCTCAGTGGAAGCAACCTGTAAATCACTTGCAAACAAGAACCCCCATCCCAGCAAAGCCTGGGGTTCTGCTTCAGTTGGCTTTTCCTCAGGGTTTTTCTCCTGAGGAAGAAAGGATTATTTTTTAGAGAAGGGTTGTGTGTTGCTAGAGGGGTGGAGTTAGGCCAAGCATCTGTGGCCCATTTTTGTTTGTGGGTGTTTCAGATCTGTTGGATACCTGTGGTCCCTTCCAGCCCAGCTCTGGCCTTGTCCCTCTGCTGTGAGTACTTGTGTCCCAGAAGAGCTGTCATGGGTGATCAAGTCATTCTAAAGTCTGATCCATGGTGCATCTTGCAGGAGGTCTCTCAGTACTCCATACATCAATTCTAGTTTTTTGTACTTTGTGTAGCAGTGGCTTCTTACCTTTAATTTATTATAAAGTGTTGTTTTTCTTGGCAGAAATGTACATGATGAATTGTTTATTGGCTGTGCCTGTAATTGTGATAGATTGTTGCCAGCAGCTGCACCCATCCTCTTTTTTTTGGCTTGGATCTCTTGGATATTCACAGCCAGGAAGAAAAACTGCTGCTGGCAGGGCCAAGTGCACTCTCATCTCCCTCTTCTCTGGGTTGCCCTTGCAGCCAGATAATGTCAGTGCCTCCAGCTTCCCTCCCTCTCCTGCAGGGATGCTTTCTGTGGCCAGGATGCAGAATTCTCATCCTCACACAAGAAACACCTTTATTTGCCTTCTGGTCCCACATTTTGGAATGAGAAGTGGGAAAGGGAATATTAAAAAATTGAAGAAATACCTGAAGCTACTATTAGGAATATTATTTGCTGTTAATCTTAGTGGCTGATTGCTGTGTCACTGACTTTATGGACAAGCAGAGTGACTGGCAGTGCAGTCAGTACCAGCAGTAAAAATAGCATTTAGTTTGGACATGCTAAAAAGCAGGATCAGTCCCGCATGAAAAAGAAATTAATCTTAATTAAATCTAAAAGACAAAGGAAAAGCCAGTTTTACAATGAAAGGTCAGTCTTGAGTTTTGAATCAATAATAAAAGTTTTTAATTCTCTACACTCATCTTGTAAAGTACATTCTAGTACAGAAATGTGAATAATTAAAATCTTGTTATTGAGAAAATAATATTGGAATATTCATCACATTATAACCTGTTTCTTCATATATGTAGCACCAATTAATTAATTCACTTAATTCATATTAGTGAGGAGTACCTTCCTTATTTTCAGTCTTCATCTTTTGGATTGGATCATCACTTGTGGTCTTATAGTGGTACTTGATCTCTTTATGATTAAGAATTAATGATCATTTGTGTTTCAAGCTGTCGTTGTTTAAAATTGAAATGTGCTTTTGTAACTCTCAGTCTGCTCCAGCATCTGTTTTCCATATTAAATATCCTGGGCTGTAAGGAAAAAATAAAATACTGAGGAGTTTTGTTGAAACATGTAGTAAAATCATGAACAAATATTCCTGTGGTAATATGATTTAGAATTGGACCTTAAAAACCTCTTCAAGATTTGGCAAATATATCCCTGAAGTGATTATATACACAAGTAAGAAACCATTATTTCTGACATTGGTAATAAATATTGAAAACATTTTTTAATGATTTTCTGCAGTTATAGGAGATTGTTTAGTTTGTAACAGGTAGAGATGTAAAACCAGAAGATATATGTGGGCTTCAGAATAGGAACCTATTGATCTGCTAGAATATATCCCTTATGTTCCTTACCTTTACAGAAAATACTCAGTTTGATATATGGGTTTTTTATTAAAATGGTAAATGAATGACAGTCTTTATTATGTGATATAATAATTCTTTCTAGTCTTCCTCATGTTTATGTTTTAATGCTGATATGAGAGGGCAAGTGACATCAAGTGTTTGGAAGTTTTGAAGATGGAATTTAGATAAACAGCTGGAATTAGATGGTTTTCAAGTTACCTTGGTCTGTAGAATTGGGTTAGAAAATGTATAAGAATGGCTTTTCTTTCAGAACTTGGGGATTTGATGTTGGAAAGAACACAAAAATAATAATAATAACCAGTCTTAGGATATTCTGGCACTTCTGCGTCAGTTCTGGTCAGAATCCAGAAATACAGAAGGGAATGAAAATGAAAAAATAACAGAGGAAAAAAACCCCTATAAATTCTTCAGATTCAAAAAGGTCATTTTGGCTCAGATTGTTGGGTGAAAGTCCAATTGCCAGGAAGGTTTTCCACTTCCATGACTTGGTCTATAAATGATGGAACCACAGTTAACTGAGCCCTGGGTCCCACCTGGGGAGGGACAGACTGAGCTGGGACAGTCAGGCCTGTCCTGCCTGGTGCTGGCCTGAGCATTTCACTGCAGAGCCTTGTGTGCACAGGGGACCCTCCAGAGCACGTCTGAGGTCCTGGTGCATCTGCAGAGCCTTCCCTGCCTGCTCTGCCCCTGTGCTTGGGCAGAGCCAGCACAGCTCAGGGTGTGCAGAGGAACAGCAGCCCTGGGGTTACAGCAGCACAGCCTGGGATTTTCCTCTTGGCTCAGAGGCTTTGCTGCAATATTGTCCTGCCTGTGCAGGCTTGGGCCAGGCAGAATTCATAAAAAGGCAACAGAAATGGGAAATAAGTATTTGTGTTATGCTTGCTCCTAATTTTAGACTGAGGAAATTGGTTAGGAAGGATTCTGTTTGGCACACCTCACAGTTTAATAATGTTTCTATGAATATTTGCTGAGTAGTGAAATGAGGAGTAGCTTTTGTGTAATACAGAGAGCCAAGAGGTGTCATTGTCAGAGAGGTGGGGCAAGAACATAGTTTTGCAGTTGTGTTGTACTTTGATAAATACTTACATATCCAAGGTTTCATTTGCAGAGACAGATACATTAAATGGGGGGAGCTACTGAAGAGTGTCGGTCCTGGGAATGGGTGTGGTATGAGGAGAATGTCCATTAGGAAATTCTGTTACACTTTGTGTCAGCGAGGTTCAGAATCCAGCTGATGGTGTGGTTCCCCTGCCCAAGCAGAAAGGGACCCTCCTCAGCCCTGTAGCATTTCAGCAGTTTGTACTATTTGCTACACTGCTCATGGAAAAACGTGGCCATTCTGTTTGTTCTGGAGTCTGAACATGTGTTTCAGAGGATATTGATTAGAATGCTGTTACCCCTGTCAGTGTAAACATGTCATTCAGTGTCTAGAGAAAAACTTGGTTCTAAGAAGTGCTTAGTCAACTAAAATGATCAACTTCCAGTTGTGCAGTGAACAGGGAAGATTTTCTGCTTCCTGCAGTTGGATGGGACTGGGCAGTTACCAGCAAGAATGTGACTTGAGGAGTGACCTTATTAGTTTTAGCTTTAATGGTTTTGGCAACTCAATTTCTCATGTAGTTTGTAGATGAGGCCCATCTGTTGCATTTGGAAAGTTCCAGGATTCTCAGTGACTAAAAGTCAGACCAGTTGAGGCAGAAGGGAGGAAGGGCAAAGGCTTTTTTTGTAAATGGTCTAATTTCTGCCTGCCTTGTGGTGGCTGCAGATTTACATGTGCATTTAATGTTGGTCTTTATCCCCTTGCTTGTAAATGAAATATTGAAACTTGTACAGGAAATTTGTCAGTTGTTTTAAAAATTGCTTCAGTATTACATAAAAATTATTAGGGGTTGTGTGGCTTTGTCTATACAGAATGCCATTAAATATCACATGGTGTGTATTTACTACATTACTTTTATGCTTCACAGCTTCTTCAACTAGAGACTGAAAGTCTCCCTTTAAGAGATGGGTACAGTGTTCCTGGGGATTTTTAGAAGCAACCTTTAGCTTTGGTGAATGCATGTTAATAACACTGGAGTATTTCCTCTCCAATGGGTGTCCCTGAGCCATCATCACACACACAGAGGAACAGATCATGAAGAAATACATCAGCCCTCAGTTCTTATTTCCAGACGGTGCAGTGTGTGCATCCCAGCATGGAACAGCCTGGCTGCTCCTGGGGGCACAGATTCTGCCACCTTTGTGAAAGCTGATACCTTATTTTGAGACATCACTGATCTCAGCTGTGCAGCTTAGAGGAGGAGTATCAAATATGAAGAATTGTGGCAGAAATCTGATATGCAGTGGCCATCATACCCTCTGTTTTAATCCTGAGACAGAAAGTGTTCTGTTAGGGCAGAACCAACAAACTTAGTATATTATACATAATCCTTTAAAGAAGATCTTCAGAAAAAAATGCACAGCTAAAATTGAAATGGCTGAAGCTGAAACTGCACTAAACATTTGTGGTAGGGGTGAATATAGATCTTAATGACAGAAGCTTTCACTAAAAAGGAGCCTCTACTTAATAATGCTTTGCATTTATAGTGGTCTGAATTCTTCAGTGGTTTACTGATATCTGTGGGTTTGGGGCCAGAGTGTGCTCAGAGTCAGGCCAGTGATGACCCTTAACACTGCAGTACAAACAAACACACAATGCTGTTAGAATAAGTCAGCTTAGTTTCAGAAGTTCTTACTTCATTTGGCATTTACTTATCTAAAAATAATAATAAAAAATAGTGAAAGGCTTTCAGGAAGAAGTGACTGGATTACCCAGTCACTGCATTACCTTTATTAGAAATACACCTCCCCCTTCAAAATTGATGAGTTTCATTATTGCTTAAATGAAAGGATGACAAAAGTTTCCTTTGAAAACACTGAACTGGCCTCACTCACTTTCACACTCCTATGGTTGTTACTTTTGTTTTATGTTAACCTGTCCAGCTAATGGCCATGCAGGTAAAATTGCTCATGAATTTAATTATTTATAGGCTTGGACATCCTGTACTTCAGTGTGACTCTGTGGATTTTAAAACCTTTTTATTTTTCAGGAAACTGGCAGGAGCTCAATAAAACATGGGAATACAAATTTTTCCCCTGCTCTGAAGGGTGATGCAGCAGCAGCTCTGCTCAGGTGCCAGTTGTCACCCAACACCAAGCCATTAGTTGTACTTGTTTCACACCCGAGTGGTGTCAGTCTGCCCACGGTGATAATCCCACCCTTTGATCTGTACCTTCAAAAAGTGATTGTTTTTGTGACACAAGGTATTATTACTCTAGTCTGCCTTTAATGAGCTGTATGTATGAGGGCTGATATTAACCCAAAGCTCCACCCATGAAAGCTGAGAACTCTGAGAAACATCCTCCACAGAGGGCCTGAGTTCGTGTGAACAAACGAGTGTGACCATCCCGGTGCTCCCTTGGCCCCACGGGCTGGGCATGAATGTGCTTGGTGAACCCTGTGCTTCTCTTCCAGTCACCTGCTAAGCCACAGAGAAGGTGATGAAAGCAGAGCTGAGTGTCAGTGAGGGGGATGCAAAGCTCTGTGTGCTCAGCTCCTGCCCAGCAGAGGCGGGAGCCCGTGCTGTGGCAGGGGAACAGCCTGGCTGCACCTGCAGGTGCTCCTGCCCCTCCTGCAGGGTGGGGGGCATTCAGAGCACAGTGGTAACTTCAGTCCACTCTGCTGGGGTTTGAAGGAATAATAGTTTGCAGATCTGATGAACCAAAGGAGCAGTTCCAGTGTTGAACAGAGCTGTAGAACTGCAGCAATAGTCCTTATTTTGGTACGTGAGACGTGAGGTGACCCAGGGCGGGTGATGGGCTGTACTAGTTGAGCTTGGAAAGCAGGGATGTACATCCCAAATCCCACTGAAACAATTCAGAAAGGCCTTTTTTGGTAAATGTCACAGGCTAAGTACCCTGCAGATTGGTAGCAGAGCAGTAGTGTCACAGTGTGTTCTGAGGAACTCCTTTCTTTCCTTAACATTGACAAACTCAAACCCATCTGTTGCCTGTGAAGTTTGAACCTTATGACCACGTTTCTGGTTTATCAAAGCAATTGAAGGGAAAAGCTATTTTTAGGTGGGTGTTGATGGATACACCTCTCTGAGGAGAAAACATTGAACTGGGGTTTCATAACCAGGACAGGGATGGTTTATGTTCTGCACTACACATTGGTTAAGAACTGTCTTTTGAGGCACCTTAAGAAAGTTTTCTTTTAAGCACTTCTTACTAAAATGAAATGAATAATATTAAGGGCAAGGAAAATGTTTATAAAGCTTTTAGAATCATGTCACATGTGGATGGTTTGAACAAGGTGGACAATGTGGTGAGGAAGAGTGCTCAGCTGAGCTGGGAGTTGCCCAGGGTGGGCAGTGGGCAAAGTGAAAGGCAGTGTTACTTTGAGAATTTTTTAGAGTATTATGCTGAATTTCTTATGTCTGATATTAATTCAGTATTCCTTTTGCATTCCTGTGATTTAAGGTAGATATTTCATTTGCTGTTTTCACCAAATATATATTGCTGGGTTATACTGTGCAGCAATGCTTTCCAAAAACTAAGTGGTCTTTTTCCAGGAAGTTTCACAGAGATTTATTTTGTTTTCAACAGGCATAATATTTTCCTGAATCTGTGAAAGAAAATATAGGTTATTTTCTGGAAAATACTGTCTATACATTTTTTAAAACTTCACCTTTTACTCTGAATTTTAAGGATACTTACCAAAAAGAAAGTAATAACCACTTCTGATTTTGGCCCTAATCATTTTGAAGGATAAATAACAGTAGTGACCTGTACTTGGTATTCTGTAAGAAAACAGGTAACAGCCTCAGGATATTAAAAATTGTGTAAATACATTCTAATCACTGGCATTAAACTAGTTATTTAGCATTTCCTCTGTGGGCAACTGAGATTTTACCAATCATTTGCTTAAATTCAAATTTGTCAAAGTGAGGAAAAGTCATATTCCCATTAATGTAGGGTAACAGTCTAAGTAGGGAATAGTTCCAATGTATTGTAATAGAAGTTAAGACAAGTTTGGATTTTCAGGAAGAGTTAAAATGACAACCAGAATTAGTTTATTTGCCATAATAAGTAGTTGGGAGGGCAGGTTTCACAGAGCTGCACAAGGCAGCTTGAGGGAGGGAGGAACCTGGGAGTTCCTACCAGGGAAATAACAGTGGCTTGAAAATCAGGCACTGTATTTATTCTTCTAATAATAATTATTCTCCCTTTTTATAAAATACCTATGATTTGTTCTTTTCTGTGTGAAGTAATCTCTTTCCCAAGATTTGTTTTAAAATTTGGCTTCATTTTCCTAAGCTTTTGTTAAATATTTACCATTTTTTTCCTAGGAAGGTGTCACCTACTATAACATTAAATGTTATTTCAATATTTTCTGCAGGAGCACCTGTCATTGAAAAAGTACATTGTGGACATTGTGATTGAAAGTTCTGTTCCTGTGGAACCCTCAAAAGATGGAGAGGAGAAACAAAAAATTAAGAAGAAAGCCAAAAAGCTGAAGGCACGGATGAACTCCAGGTACTACAAATTTCTCTTTATTTTTTTGCCTTAAGTTTTGTTCTAAACTTTACCTTTTGTCCTTTAGTAGGAGTGCAGTGGAAGGCTGAAAAAAATGTAAAATTATTTGCTTTGGGAGTGTCTTGAAAATAACACTGATGAGCCTAATTTATGGCCACTTTCTCTGATTGAGAAAGAAAACTGAATATCGATCTGGAGCCCTTGGTTTCACCTGTTAAGAGCTTTTCTCATAATTGGATGCCAGTGCCCTGCCAAAACTGTAGCCTCTTCTAGCATACAATAGCATGTTTAAATTTGTGTAAACCATGCCTATTTTTCTTTCTAGCTATTGATTTTTAAATGAAGTATCAAAGAAAATCAATAGTAATCAACAAATAGAAGTCAGCCGGCTGTGGTGTCAAATCCCATGACCAAATTTAATCATTTTTTGTTGCCTGTCACAACAAGAAGAAAGTTAAAAATATCTTAAAATGGAAAGTGAGTTGTCAGACCTGCAATTTGTTCTTAGTCTGAAAAGTGACATCTGCAAATCAGTGTGATGTGCAGGACATCACTATATCATGGGCTGGCAGTGTCACTCTGTAGCTGAACAGTCCCCAGCTGGGGTTAATACTGAATATAACTGAATATTGTCACATATTTTTGCATTTCTCTTAAAATACTTCTCAGTACATGAGAGTCACATATTGTCTCTGCCTTCTTAAGCAAGAAGGGTTTCCAGCAACAGAAAAGCACCTGCTCAGATTTTCACAGCTACAGTAAAAATGAGATGTTTTATTAAACCATATTAGTGCTAAAAATGGCATATTAGACTTCAAACCCACCACACTTTTACAATGTATTTTGTTTCTGATTGTTTTCCTCTTTGGATGAGCAAATCCAGTATCTGAATAGTACATTAGAACACACTGTTGAAACTGGATAATATTCTTCCAGGTTACTGGATTGATCAGGATGCAGAGTTATTCCTGTGACCTGTTGATTTAATGCAGTTACTGCTCCAATTTTAATTATTTCTCCAGAGCTGCTTCTGTTGAATTTAGTCAGAGATTTGTCAGACCTCAGAATGCCAGTTCAGATGGTGATTTGTTGCTGGCACTGACAGGATGAAACTTCTTCAGAACATTTTGAATTCTTCTGTGGCAGAGTTCTGAGTGAGTCAGCATATTTGTCATCAAACATTGTAATTAAAGCAGCAGGAAAGGGGCATCATTTTACAAAGGTGATGTATTACTGAAAAACACAGTGGAAGTTTCAAAATCTGAGAGGAGTTACGTTGGTGAGACATGGAGTTCATGTTCATTAGGCTGCTTTTTACTTTTAAGGGTGATGGGTTTGCTCTCCTTGAAGGTAACTCAGAGTTAAGTAGAAGATTTCACCATGAGTTTTGTGATGTGTGTAACATAATTGTTATGTTACTCATAAAAATGTCCACTAGCAATATAAAGCAAAAGTATTTTGATGTGGATAATTCAGAGTTTGATAGGTGTTAGCAGATTGTCTACAGACCATATTTTAGTACATATTTGCAACTCTTCCTCTTCTCTAGAAAAAGAAATAGTTACAACAAATGCCCTTACACCACAGCACTTGAAATGATAAATTAATTTCAGTTTCTAGGAAGCTGTGATATTTGGAACTGGAAAAAAACAAACACAATAGGACCTGCACCCAAATAGGTTCCTGTTGCTCTCCTGAGTTTCCAGCTCTTAAATCACTCTTGCAGTATCAAAGCAATGAAGGGCAGAGGTGAATGAGGGGACAAATGGTGATCAATGGGATATTAGATGTGTTGAGAAGTTTTGTTAGTCTTATTAATTATATTTATAACCCTAAGCCATTTCACTGGTGCTCTCAGTAACAACTGATATATTGCTGAGTGAATTATCTCAGGGTAACGTGTGTGCTGCAAGCAGGAGAATATTTGGGTGCTCACATGGGAAAAAGAAGCTTGAGGAAGGCTAAATGTAATCAATAGAGCTGTGGTTACCCTGGAGTTGGTGTGTGAATGTGAGGCTCTCCAGCCATGTGCAGTTAGTACCAGGTATTTTGGGGGATCAGTCAGGTCTGACTGACTTGTCTGTACAGAAGCTGAAATGTGTTGTTTCTGCCTAAGAAGGCAAAAGGTTAATAAAGGAATCTCACCTTGGTTTTTAATACTAAATTCAGCAGTGATGAATGGCTTTATTAGTGATCCACAAATCAGAGCTGGTGGTGATGTAACAATGTTTGCATGGAGCATAAGTTGGAATGGATCAGCCAAGGGAAAATCTGAGCAGCTTTGGGAAACTTGAGCCATTTGGGTGAACAGAAAATATAAAGCAAGGTTTAATATCTGTATCTGAGAGAGATGTATCTGCAGCACTGCAGTGCCTGGGTTAGTTTTGCTCTCTGTGTGTGTGTGTGTGTGTGTGTGTTGTTAAAAGCAGGTTACAGGGTCAGCACTGTGAGTCCTGCTTTGCTCCACAGCCACTGAGCATTTTCACCTGTTGGAGGGAAAACAAGCAGTGGAAAAAAGTCTTTGTCTCCTCCTTCCTACTTTTCTGGCATAGTGCCAGTGTCAGTAATAGTTTTAAGGGACTAAAGAGGATGTGTTTTTGTTTCCAGCAGTAAAACAGTCACTTGTGGAGGTGTTTCTGTGCTGTTTGCCCAACAGTTGTTACATTACAATACAATCAGTAGAGACAGAGAAATACTCCTGTGCCTGTAAATATAAGCAAATATTTCTATGTTAATTGTAATCTCTGTGATGTACTGATCTGCACTACATGTCTAAATCACTCATACTTTATATCAGAATTATATATATTTTATATTGTATAATATGCATTATTGTATCACTAATAATTTTATAATAGGCAGTAGATGACTACAGTTCTATGGATCACTTGTGCAATTTTCTACCATTTGAAAAGTTGGTGTAAATACACCATTTTTGTGCTGATGTTGTTCTGAAGTAGCAATTTTAATCATGAATTGTTAATGACCAGTAGTTCAGCACCAGTGTGGATTATGACAGGGCAGCACTGACAGAAATGCTGTGCCCTGCTATGAACCAGAAAAACCCAGAGCTTTGACCTCTCTCACTGGTAATACATCCTGTACACTTTAGACAATAGTCAATAATAATGAATATTTTCTCCTCTAGGGCAAAGGAATATGAGAGCTTGATGGAAGCAAAAAATGCTGTGTCTGATTCCCCATTTAAAGCCAAGTAAGCATTTAACTTTCTATATTTTAGACATGCTTTTTTTTTTCCTGTCTGTCACAGAAGTGCTTCTGAAATTTCCAGTGGAGCAGGTGTAGAAGGTTCCCCTCAATATGGGTTATGTTGCCATCTTGAGTTACAGATGAGTTTCTAATACAAAAGGTCAGACTTTATAAATGCATTTTTTCCTGAAGACACTGTATATCTTAAACCATGGAAGTTGCAATAGTAGAGAGAACATGTGCTCAGCCTTTGCTGCCTGGAAACAAAAAGGTTCCAGTCTTCTACTTCAAAATCTTGTTCTTCAAGACTGGTGGTGAAAATCCAGCACTGGAACTCTGGGACTGAAAATCTTACATTTGTCCTCCATTTGGTCAGAGAGAAAGGTTCATGTGGTGAGAGCACATGTATTACATGTTCTACAGTCTGATATTGAGCTTTTTAAAGAATAGACCTTTTTATTGTCTGAGATAAGACACAGGTGAATAGTAAAATTAAAAACAAGACCTATGATCACTGACAAATTCCTTCTCCTGAGTTTGAAACTGAAAATTGATCAGCTTTTGCTTTCTGACGCTGTTGAGACCAGCTGGGAAAATACAATGAATATTTGGATTTCCAAAATGCTTTTGATGAGGTCTTTCACCAATGATATATAGCTGGAGTTTAAGTTAAAAACAGTTTAAAAACTTGTAAAGAAGTTGCTGATTTCATTAGTCCTTGACCAGGAGGTCACCAGGGAGGTCACCAGTAGAGTTCTGCAGTTCTGAGATGTTCAACATACAAGTGACTTGGAAAAAGAGGGCAAACAGTGAGGGGACAGAGTGTGATAATCAGGCAGTAGGGACAAGAGCTGATGCTGAGTGATAATTTTGAAGGGAGTGACTGACTTGGCAATAGAATGACAGGGGAAATCCAGTGTGTATTGAATGCTACACAATGGGAGGGGGAAAGACAGACCTTCATTAGGTGTTCACATACAAAGTGTGGGCCTTGAATTGGCAGATATGCAGAAAATATCAGCTCAGTACTTTCAGCAGTTCATAGAAATCCTTTGTTAAAATAATGTAGAGATGATCCAAAACAGAACAAAGGATGTCATCATGTACAGATACCTGGGTCATCTACATCTTTTGAATGCAATGTGCAGTCGTGGTTCTTTGCCTCTGAGCAGATAAGGTAGAATTGTTAAAAGTTCAGAGAAGGCAGGAAAGGAAATGTGTAAGAATGTCAAGTATAACTTGTGGATTAGGAAATGAGTAACCTAGTACTTCTCTTTCTGGAGAAAAATGTGATAATGGGTGGAAGTTCTAAGGGGGATGTGTTTTAGAGATGTACAAGGTGATGAACAGCAGGGAAGTGCTGGATGGGGACTGTTTGCTGCCCTTCCTGGGAGCAGAGTGTGGGTGGTCAGTGTGAAGCTGGAGCTGGGTTCAAACCACACCAGATACCATGTTCTTAATTCAGAGTGAGATGTGTGCAGCTCCCTGGCAAAGGTCACACAGGGGCTGACTCTTAATCTGCCTTTCTGCAGCTCCAGGAAAGGACACCCGGCCCAAGAGACTCCTAAGATGAAATTGGGGAAAGAAACAGACTAGTAAAGAGGATTAGGGATGCCTGCCCTGTTGTTAATTTTCCTGAGACATCCATTTACAGGGGCAGATGGTGTGTGTGCCTGACTGCTGGTTGGTCTGTCTGTAGGGAGTCTGTAGCAACAGTCAGAGGGGGCTGTGAAGTTGCTGGTGGGTACTAAGATCAGATCCTTGCAGTGAGACTGCCTTGGTTGTTTATACAACCAGTATCTTCTACATGGTCTTTTCAGCAGCTTGAAAACCTGGTGCTGAATCTTAGGTGTGTTTTAGAATAATAAAAATTCATCTCTGAGGTTTGACATGAGAAAATGATCCATCTCCAGCAGATGGCACACCTGCACAAACACATGGGGAAGGACTTGGCTTCGTTTCTTAGTCATCAGCACTTCTGTTTTCAAGATTAATTTGATGGCATATTAAGACTTCTAGATTTGTAGCTTCTGTGTTTTGCTTTTCTTTGCTACCAGAAAATAAAAAGCAAGAGTTTAGTTGTCAGAAAGTAGAAATGTGTGCATTTGACTCTGAAATGTTAATAAGCTGCAGTGCCTCCACCTCTTTCTGAAATTATTTCTGAAGGTTCTTTCTGAAATTATCAGTGATCTGACTTGGTCATTTGTGTCTGAATTGCAGCACAAGAGAAACTCGGATTTTTAATTTTTTTTAAATATTCTGAAATCTTTTGGCTGATCCTGAATTTACATTTTCATTTCTCTTTACATAATGAGATTCTCGTTTGCTTTCAGGCAGCATCATCTGTTCCAATTACTTTCTTCATTTCTTTGTTGCCTCTGTGAGGGCTGTACCCTTGCAGACATGAACTTGTGTGGTGGCCACTGTGTAGCTCACTTTTGTCACAGACCTGGGAGGTCTTTTGCAGTCTTCATGTAAAAACCGAGTGATTTAGCAGATGTTCACATCTAAATTTTTAACACATAGTTTCAGATACCAAAGTTTTTGTTATTTCCAAAATTACACAACTTTTTACCTACTATGAGGGCTCAAATGTTTGCAAACTTCTTTGAAATCAAGGGAGTAACAGTGGGAGCTCAAGTCTGAACTGGCTTTCTAAGAAGAGGAGTGGCTGTGAGTCAACCAGAAGCCCAGTTTATTTCTGCTCAAATGTGTTTGCTTTGCACAACACGTGTTACAAAATGGAATAGGAATAAGGAAAGGTAGTTTTATCTCTTTCTCTAAGGGAAGAGGGCAAGAAGTTTGATGAGGTAAGAGTTTTAGCCCAGTCTGTATCTGTTCACATGGCCAAACATATTGTTAACACAGGAAAATAACAGGAAAACACCTTTGTGACAGAGCTAAGCACAGGATCCTATTTAGCCCAGACTGGCAGGGAGAGGAGTCAGTGGGAAGAATGAGCAGCAGTGGGTCTGCACTGAGCATGAGAGGCTGGGAAAGCACTCTGAGTATTGGCTTTTTAGCCAGAACACCGTGTGCTGCACTGGGATTCCCTGAGTAACTGCTGCAGTAGCAGGGCTGGGAGTCTGAACAGCTCTCAGGGGGTCTGTGAAGTTCCTGACAAAAGTCAAGTCACAGGACAAGGGGGTACAGAGTCAGGGTGCTCAATGCATTCTTTGTGTCAAAACAAATGCCAGTCCCTAAGGAAGGTTTCAGGCATTCATATTGGAGTGGAAATATGTTAATGAATGAAAAATATTTTTTGACTTAGTGGGCTGTGGAATTCAGCAATGGAAAAGTTCTTTAAATTCCGTTTCAAATGTACCACAATTGGTGGGTTTATTTATTTGCTTAACGGAAGCAAATGCGCTTTAGGATTAAATAATTAAATATATCTTTCTTTTATCCTTCCTTGCTTATGGCACATTTCTTTGCCCACTCCTCTCCCCCAAACTGATGGTGTCTTTGCAAACAACTAAAACCATTTATGGAATGCAATTTCTTATCTGATTTTAGTTCTCAGTCATGTTGTCAGTTGTTACAGAAGAAAAGCAGAGCCCAGAATTAGCCTTTGGCAGGTAAAAAGCCTTTTTAGATCACCTTTAAGATTAAGCCACTTTAATATTTTGAGACCAATGATTTCCTGCTGCAGCTGATAGATTGTTTCAGTGGTTCATACCAGTTTAAGGTTTTCAGATTTATAAAACCTTCTGCAGTGAGGAAGCACTGATCCAAGTGCTCTCTAAGCTCTACAGTGTATTACACTAATAGCAATAACCAGACAGGGTTTATCCTGCCCTGATAGACTGTGGGTATCCCTTTTTCAGTTTCAGAGTACTGATTCCTGGCTGGGATTGTAAATGACTCTGAGTAGTTCTTTTTTAGAAATGGGCTTTAAAGATGACTGGGAAATCTTTTTTAATATCTACTAAAAAAATTGCACATATTATGGGGCAGAGGGGGTAATTCCAAATGCTGCCTCATTTGGGAGGTATTTTGTTCTCTGAACTATTTCATGTGCCAAGAGAGAATTTCAAGGGAGGAGACCATGGACAGTCTCACCTGGAGCAGCCAGGTGTTGCTCCTGGCCTCTCTTCACAGGGCATTTGCTGATTGGTTGCTGGTGGCACTTAAGTAATTTTATAAATGCTGGTGGATTTGTGGTATTAATTCATATTCTCTGGGAACTGATCTGAATAATTCTTTAGTGTCCAGTCTGCCAGGTTAACCTGGCCAAAGGTGTGTCAGGGGTCCATCAGAGGACACCATTCTCAGGGGTCCATCAGAGCACATCTTTAAAAGGGAAGGAAAGGAGTTTCTCAGAGTTAGAAGGTTATTTACATCTGTTTAGTATTTTCTAATCCATAGGCCATATATTTCAGTGTTAAAGCAATCTGCAGGCAGCAAAGTGTAATTGTAATCCTTTAGTACAAGAGGGAAACTAAGGTAATGAAAGGCTGCCATGTGCCTGAGGGGAGTTACCAGGACTGCAGGGGGGGGAAATTAACCCCTTGGTGTAGGATTTTAGCCAGGCTTTCCTCACACAAGAAAGAATTGTTTTCACATATTTTTTATGCTTAACCTTTTCTTTTAAACTAAATAGAGGGAGACTTCAGATAGTATGGAAATGGGAACTGCTGTTACCCTGAAACCAGACTGCTGCACAGAAAGAAGAGGGAAAATGAAATATGATTCCCTGTAAGAATCTGCTGGAGAAGAAATGAGAATATGATGTAAAGTTTGTTCTTGCAGAAGCCCAAAGCTAAATGTCTTCAGCAATACTGTACTTTCTTACTTTCATTATGGTGTATCAGTGCATTCACAGGATAAACTTACCTTGTAGGTTTTCTTGGTGTAAGAGGCTGGAGTCCAGTCAGGCTGGTTAGAGGAAATGATACTCAAATACTGATTAATGGGTTAAAAACAGACAATCTCTGAAAATGGAAGTACTTGTGCAAAATCTAGTTTCCAAGCAGCTGTGGAAACTGTAGAACATTCAAAATGCAAATAAAATAAAATTTAGTTTAACTTTAAAACCTGATAAATAAGATGTTTATGCTTGGGCAGGTGATAGATTTCATCTTCAGGGGATGGCTAGAACATTCTCATAGGAACACAAAGAAAGATATTCAGAAAATAATACAGGAATTTTTCATCATTTTTCCAGAGAGCTTCCTTTTCAAGCAGTACAGAGGGTGTGTGCAGCTGCAGATGTTTTGTGTCTGGCAGTGTCTGTGCCCAGCCACAGGAAGGTGTTCCCATGTCACAGTGTTGGTTGTACCACAGGCAGCACACAGTGTGCGGGGGCTGTAGGGGATCCAAGGGGATCCAGCACAGCTCCATTTCAGGCTGGGCAGGAACTGCCACAGACATCCTGAGCTCCCCCCAGCTCAGGCTGCCCTGGGAAGAATTGGGGCTGTGTGTCCTGCTGGCATCTGGCCCTCCTGGAACATCCAGGAGGAGGAACCGCTCCTTCGTCTGCCCACGCTGAGCCCTCCCTGCACACACCCTGGGCAGCCCAGGAACCAGGGCTTCAGACCTGCCACTGCTGGAATACACACATGGTACTGTGCCAAGGCTTTTTTTTTTTCTGGAGATGAAATGTGACCTATAAATCTTATCAGATCTTTTTCCTTTAGCCTATAAAATATATTAAACCTCCTCAAATATTTAGACCATGGTAAAAAGGAAAACCTTTGATGTGAATATTCCTCGTGTTCTCATTTGCATTGCAAAAAGATCAGAGGCTCTATTTGTATTTGGTGAACATGTAATTTATGAAAGTCCATGTTATGGTAACGTTCCAAGACCATTTAGTGCCTTACATCCTTTCTGATATTTCTTCTGCATTCTGAATTATCTGTTTGTGGGCAGTACTAAAACTTTAATTAGTAAGATGTAAATAATTTTAGAGAAAAAGACATTAACTTTCCCTTTTACCCAGCCCAGTAAAGTTTCAGTTATTTATCGTTCTCTGGATGGCATAGTAAGCACTGGAGAACTGAAAAATAATTGTCTTGAAATGACTGAATTTGGACTCAACAGTATTTCCACACAGTCACTGGATCAGGTGCTGTTGCCATGCTCTGGTAATCCACAGTGCATACCAGGGGTATACAAGGAGTCCAGTATGTACAAAGAGTTCTCTCTTTCCAAATCTCTTCATAGCAATAGTAAGTTTTACATCTAAGCACAGGCCCCTTTACATAGGTTTCTAGTCCTTTGAAACACTCCTAAAATAATTTCTCTGACACTGCCAAGAAGTCAGTATAAAGGATATTAAAATAATTCCTTCAAAGTTCAGTCAGTGGGAGGAGGGAGTTTTTTATTTCCCTTCTCTTCCCTGTGTGATCACACAGCATCCCTTAACTGTTGTTGGCAGCAGACTCACCACATACAGTAGGGTATGAGGATGGAAGAGGTAATTCTGGAGTGTGCTGGAATTGCAGATGTATTCTTCAGGTTTCTCACTTATGATACTGAACACATGCTCAGAAAGTTTGAATTTTGGTAAAAGTATCCAAAAAGGCTTTGAGGAAATGGAAAACTGGAAGGTTTTCCTTGGGAGTTGACATGTTGTAGGGCTGGGGTTTTTAACTGAGGACAGAAATTGAACGTGATGTTTAAATCATGGAGCATCTTAATAGACTGAAGAGAAAAAACCTTCTGTTCCTTCTGCTGACAGAAGTAGTGGTGGAACACAGTTATGTTCTCTTTGAGTCCTTGTGAGCAGTGTTTTGATAAACCTTACACATTTCATATGCTGATGCCTGATGTAGATTAGAAAGGTGCCTCTCTTTAGCCTCTGTGGTTAATCCTGGTGGAATTCCATTCCTCTGATGTTAAATGAAGCAAATGGAAACCTGTCTTGCTGTTCTTTGTCAGATGAAGTTACAATATAGTGTGGTGTGATTTTTCAGTGCCTTTATGCTTTAATATGCAATTTGGGTAGATATTTCAAAGAAATAAAGTCTTTTTTGCTTAATGTGCCAGGATATTGGCAAGACAATAGCCATTCTAAATGCCATTCTCTAAGAATACCTGCAGTGCTTTGCTTCTGGAGCATCTCTCTGGATGGCAGCAGTTCCACTTCTATTGGTGCCATGGTCTTTTGATTTACTGTCCAAGTCCAAGTTATTTGAATTTTGGCTTTTAATTTTGTTTCCCATTTTAGCTCATGGTTTATTGTGATAGACAGAGGTTTCCTCCAACCTCATTTTCCACAGAGGAAATAGCAGTGCAAAAAAACCCTCATCAGGATATGTAATCTCCTTTTATTTTTCTTGTCATAGAAAAATCTTGGTTGAATATTAGTGGATTCAGCTGACTACATGATAAGTCCAAGACTCCAAATTCTGCAAATCATTTTTATTTGTACTTAAAGGTTATATGTATCTTCAGTGTGTCTTGAAAACCATTAACAAAGCTCTTAATTTTTTCAAAGAGAAGGCACAAAATACCTGTTTCCTCTTGATTAAGTGGAAACTCTCTATTCTTCCCCAAATGAATANCTTTTAATTTTGTTTCCCATTTTAGCTCATGGTTTATTGTGATAGACAGAGGTTTCCTCCAACCTCATTTTCCACAGAGGAAATAGCAGTGCAAAAAAACCCTCATCAGGATATGTAATCTCCTTTTATTTTTCTTGTCATAGAAAAATCTTGGTTGAATATTAGTGGATTCAGCTGACTACATGATAAGTCCAAGACTCCAAATTCTGCAAATCATTTTTATTTGTACTTAAAGGTTATATGTATCTTCAGTGTGTCTTGAAAACCATTAACAAAGCTCTTAATTTTTCAAAGAGAAGGCACAAAATACCTGTTTCCTCTTGATTAAGTGGAAACTCTCTATTCTTCCCCAAATGAATATTCTTATATTAATGATTTTTTTTCCTTTTTTTAAATACATGTGACTCTTGTGGCACATTCTCCAGCCATTCCATCTCCTGTCTCACCTCTGAGAGAGCAGTGAATGTAATGTTCTCTTTGCCATTGCTCTGTGGGCAGTTTGTGAGTGCCTTCTGTGCCTTTTACACTCACATCACTCAGGTGTAAAGTCTGTACCTGAGCTGGTCACTGCCTTCATGTTCCAGGCACAGAGGGATAAACAGGGAGTGTGTTTTGACTGCTCTGCTTTAGACCTCAGGGTGAGATCATTGTGCCTGGAACCCCATATTTGTCCTTGCTGCCTCACAGGAGTGCAGGGTGAGGAGTGCAGATGTAAAATGGAAATGGAACCTAAGCCGTGTGTGTGTGTGTGTCTGCATCTCTCCCACCTCTGCATTTTGGCTTCATTACTGACCCTCATTAATAGGTGCCCTTTCTGAGGGAGGCTGCAAAGCCACTGCTTTTCACTTATTCAAATAACCCTGAGGAGCCATTTCTTTTATGATGCCTATAAGAAATCAGCCAAGTGGTCTCTGTTCTGTTTCCCTTACTCATCTCAAGAGTGAACTGCTCAGCTGAATGGGGGGAAAGGATTGAATGGTGGCAGCAAAGTAGGATGAAACCACTTAAAAATCAGAATGGCAAAAGCTAGCAGGATAAACTGTGAAAGGAGAATAGGGAAACAACAGAAAAACCCCATAGCTAATAAGGAGGCACCTTTATGGCTGTACTGGTCACACTATTCCTGTCTTGTTTCCCTGAAAAAGTAAATAGTGATGTCTCACAGACTCTCCAAGCTGACTGTATTTCCTTGGGTGTTTTACACACTCTTCAGAATAGATGGGACTGTTTTACACAGGTTTTCATGAGTCCTTTATTGCTGGCAGAGGTTCCTTACAAAGATGAAAGGTAACATGAGTTTTTCTTTTAACTGCTCTTTGTTTTCTGTTTTCTGTTGAAGGTTACAGAGATTAGCAAAAGACCTCCTAAAGCACCTCCAAATGCAGGACAGCTGTTCCTTGGGGAACAACAAAGTCCCTGGTCTGGACAGGACTTTAGGAGAAATCTCTCGAATTCTGGAAAAAGAGGTATTGTGACTCTTACTTGTAACTTACGATGAACCTGTGAAATCTCATCAGTTTGGATTTGGGAATGTTTTAAAAAATGTGTGGATGAGTAAATGACCTCTGTGGAACAAGCAGTGTCTGGTATTGCACTTGTCAATTTTTTCCCCCTCTATTTTTGTTAGGATTGTTTTTATCCTGGGTCATTTCAGTCATCTAGTTCAGAGTGCCTTTACCTGCCAGCAGCTTTTTTACAGTAAGGGGCCAAAACAATTCGCAGAGAATTGTTAGCAGAGGAAAGAATTGGAGGCAGCTTTGCTGAAGCACAAATCTGTTGGGTTTTCCCAGAGCTGGTAGGTCTTTGCTGGAGGAGGAGGGTATGATGTGAATATATATGAGTTATTTCTATGCTTTGAATTTGTTTTTAAGGATTATGATTGTAGAGCATATTTTGGTTTATGGTAAATGTTGGGGTTTTTTTGACTGATAGAATAACATTTGCATCTTCTTTACTGTTTCATCATGGTCAGTCTGCTGCCACAGTGTTTTGTGTCTTATAATATGTTCTTTTGCTCCATTATGGCCACAGTATTTGAGTTTTCAGCTGGAACATTATGTTCTGTTCTATCTCTAACCATTAGGAAATATTTCTCTTTCTTATCTGTAATCAAGAAATAATGAAAATGAGTTCTGAGAGAAACTAAATTAATGAAGTCTGAGGAGGGGGTTGCATCATTATGGATCAGGGTTGATGTTTGTGAAAATGAGAGCTCTGCTTGATGATGTTCACAGCTTAGTCAGTGTGGAACACAGTTGCTAATGGCAGGTGTTTTTGAATGCTGAAGGCTGCCTGGGATGCATGGGGTCCTTGTGTGTATCCTGTTGGTTACTGGGAGCTACTCCTCAGATTCAATACTGGTTTCTAAAGAGTTGTGCCATTTTCAAATTTTTCAGTGTTCATATTCATTATTTAAAAGGTCATTATTTATTGATTTCAAAATACAGAAATCGTGTTGTTGCATGGCTACTATGAAAAGATGTATCTATTTTGGAAGTTCTCTAAATAATTTTTGGGAAGTGGAGTTGTATCCAGCCTCTTACCAGCAGTTGTTTGCTGAGATTTTTAAAAATGAGATGTGAATTGCAGCTAAGTGTTAGTCATTAATTGTTCACAACATTTCACTGATTGGTGGGTCTGCTGAATTTGATAGTATTAATGACATGCAGTATTTTGTTGTTGAACTGGGGTTTTACCCTCAAATCATTACTCAGCCACTGGAGAAGTATTTTTATATCTGGGTGTCCTGATCAATAAGGTCAGAAAAGATTGATTTCAGTAGCTGTGGCTGTGTTTACAGCACAGATCAGACATGGTCATTTGTAGAAGTGGATAGTAATTCTCTTGTTAACTGGGGAGTCCAGAAATCGGCAGACACATCTTACATGTCAGTGGGCAGTGAAAAGAGTCTTGATGGTGTCAGTCATGGTCTGAGAGGAGGAGACTGACACTGTTAATTGAATTTCCCTGGAGAGCATAAAAATATCCCCTAATGGGGGGGAGGAACGAGGGAGTGGGAACCACACAAGCTGTCAGTGTGTGTGAGCTGATAACATTGATTTACCCTTGCTAATGGCCTGGGTTGAATAAAGAATTGCCCTGAGGGAGGACAGGGTTCACTACAATAGATCCCTGCCACTTAGGGGAAATATTTCGGGCTCAGAAGAAGTTGTGCAAAAGAAAACCCTCTTTTCATTCATACTGTGAAACATTGGATTTTTCTTTTGTTAATAGTTTACACTGCCTGAAAAGTTCATTTATACAAGCTCACCAGGGAAATAAAGATTTGTTCTACAAACCATGAAATAAATTGCTGAGCTGCTGTTGGTAACAGTAAATAGGAAAAATAAATGCCATTAAATTTCTCAACAGAAGGAAGGGGTTTTCAGCTTATTAGAAATTCCATGACTGTGCTAAAACAGCATTAAAGGGTGGGGTGTGTTATTTATGCAAACTTGAATCACAAAAAAAGTCATTCAGAAGACTGGCAGCCCTGTCTCTGGGGTTTGCCTTCAGGTACAATCCAGCCACACCAACAATTTCTGCTTGGGCTTGGCCTTCATCTGTTGTGTTCCACAGTACTAAGTCAGGCTTTTTCTCCCTTCTGAGCTTCTTTCATAGTGTGAGAACATTGTGGATGCCACATGCCTGCATGATTCTTGTAGTCACTCTTGCTCTTGTTCTGCCTTCCCAGGCTGTTGGACACAAGCAAGTTCTGCATTTGGGGCCAAGTGATTTCATGGAAGCAGCAAGATTTGTTTAATGCAGCCTAGAAGGGGTTTATATCAATGTCTCCTCTAGGTACTCAAGAAATCCCTCTCTTAGGCCAAGATACCTCTGATCCACTGTGTAATTTGGGGTCCTGACTCTTTACTGAAGCACCTTACCTGCTTCTCCTTGACCCAGAATTCAGAGATTACTGCCAGCTCCCCATGGAACACAGCTTTCATTTTGAATCCAGTGCATGATTTCAGTGCTAACAAACGGAAAAGGAGTTGCTTTGCTTTGAGTTCTTGTTAGATCTCTAGTCACTTCTTGATATGCCCATGTTGGTTTACTTGGGTGAAGCTCTACAACCACTGGAGCCATTGCACCCTATGCTGGAAAAATATCTGCAACTGAGCAAGTTGAAGGGCAGGGTTTGAGGCTCTGACTGGAGCATGGCCATCAGTTGCATGAGACCTGTTGCATGTGTATTTAAATAAGCACAAGAGGTACTATAAAGCTACAAACCACTATGTGGTTCCAGTTTCAAATAGACTTGTACCCTCAGGTCATGGGGCCTTGCTCAGTAGGTAGGACAACAAGTCCAGGTGGTGCTGTCCCCAAGGTGTCTGTGCTGCTTTGGGGGTGCTCTGGACTGTTGGAAAGCAGTCTCTGGGGTTTGTGTGTCTCCTCCTTTCTGGCAGAAGTCCCGGAAGGAAGTTGTATTCACTTTCACCTCTACTTTGTTTAAAAGTACATTGAGCAAACAAACACACAGAGAGCCACAACAGAATGTGTGGAAATGTTCCCAGAAAGCCCTGGCCTGAGGTTGGCAGATTGTCATATCAGACTCTTCAAGCTCTTCATAACATCTGATAACCCTCAGTTTAAGATCTTCCATGAATCAGCCTTGGGTGCTAAAAGAAAAACTCGTGTAACCTCACAGAAGGCAGAGCTGAACAGCAGGGCTACAACAGATTTTTCTACCATGATTCTTCTGATCTTATGCATGTTTATCCTTGCTGGGCTGATTTTGGCTGTCCATCACCAAGGACAGCAGTGTGCTTCACTGAGTTTGCTGCTCCAGTTTGACTTGAGCACTCTCACAGAAATGTCCTGTAATAGGGAACTCCTTTAGAAACCAGGATATTGAAGGCTCTGTATCCTGTCAGTGTGACTCTAGGTACAGTTTTAACTTGCTTATGCTCATATCATTTATTTTCCTCAATGTAAAGAGTGAGATTTACTGATTAAAAACCTGCTGATGAAAAAATCTACTGATTAAAAAATGTCATAGACATTAATCACTGAGCTGCTGAAGTACATACATTTCTAGGGTTGTGACCTTGACCTGGGTCAGAGGTTGCTGCCTCTGGGATGGCCATCCTTAGACTTGCTGACAGAACATCACTGCCCTAAAGTTTGTTTTTAGGGGATTGGGTTTGGCTTCAGCTTTTGAAAGTCCTACTTTTAAATGACAGAAGTTTTCCATGTGGTTTTGTATAGGTCAGTGCCAGGCAGGGCTGGCAAACAGTTGTTCTGAGGAGTGTGGTAGGATGGATGTTTCAGTGGGGATGGTGACAGAGCTGAGG
>VYZS01101898.1:0-27852 GCA_013400695.1 Neodrepanis coruscans | reverse complement strand
AGAGCTGAGGGCAGTGGCCTTTTCACCTGCCTCAGTTGCTGCTGGAACACTGCACTTGAATCACTTCAGTCAGATTTGGACAATACTCAAAAGTGATGCCTGGACAAGCCCTTAATGTGCCTCTTGTCCATTGACTGGGAATCTCACACACATCCAGTGTGACTGGGAGGGAACCTCCTGGTCTTGGGAATCCAAATGCAACAGTTAATCAGCTTAACTGGTGATATTTTTATATTTTGCTTCTTATTGAAAAAGATCTTCACCACAACACAAGTTATGAGGTTCCTTTAACTAAGGGATCAGACTGAAGATCCTGCAGCTCTGCTGCCCAAGAGAGGGCTGTGCTGCGGAGGTCAGCACAGAGCTTTGAGCTCTGTCTCAGCCCAGACAAACGGTGCAGCTGAAGCTCCTGTGTCCTCACAAGGCACAGAGTCCTGACAAACAAGATTTCACTGGTTTCGGTCATAAAATTTCCTGTGATTTTGTACAGGTTTGAGGGATAGCTGTAACTGATCTCCCTCTGTAAAAATCCCAGTAAATAATAATAAGTGCAAAATAAGCTGTTCAGGTGTGGAAGTAAAGCAGAGCCAGAAAATACAAGAGGAGGCTGTTAATAAATTGGGCCCTGGTGCTTGTAGTTACTTACCAGCTCTCTTCATGCAGATCTGAAAGTAGCTGCTTTTCAGTAGGCTGAGTTGACATTACCAACTCAGAATAGTTTTCTTACTGAAAAGAGATTTCTGCAGGAAAATATGGTTCCTTAGGAAGGATACAATTTTGTAACTGAAAACTGTGTGAATATGAGCTGGTAATTGCCTGCAGTAGTTTAATCCTTTTTTAAAAAATGAAAGGATCTCTGTGCTTATGACCTCTAAAACATGCTCTCTCAGTGACCATTAATGGTTTGTTTTGTGTCAGGCAATGGTTTTGGGTTTGGGATTTTTAGAGAGATGTTTCAGCCTCCTGCTTCAGGAGGGGTGATGTCAGTTATTTACATTTCAGTAAAATGTTTGTCGTAGCTTTCAAATACATGGGGACTGTAGGCAGACAGTGTTTATCCCATTGTCAGGAGTGGCTGCCTTTAACAACACACTCAGGGCCCATATTTATGTTTTATTCTCTAAACTCCAGGGCCCATTGGGTGCAGTGACCACAGCCAGGATGAAGAGGGGCTCCCCCCAATGATACAAACTCTTAATCATCAGGAACTGAAACAATAAAATTAAAAGCTGTTGAAGAACTAATGTATGGGAATGGAACATGTGGAAGCTTTTGTGCTGTTCATGAGTTTCTTCAAGGATGGCTACAGAGATTTAAAATTGCCCTGTGTGTGTGTATATGTGTATATAAATATATATGTGATGTGTATGGACAGACAAAATAGATTTTAGAGGCAAATGTTATAAAGACTCAGGATTGTTACTTGTTTAAGTGTATTTAAGAATACAGTGGGAACTGTGATTCCCAAACTCCCAGGCACTTAATTTGGGTGCTGCAGATGTTTGCACACAAGTATCTGGGTGTTGCTCATGTAGCAGAGTGGTGTAGCCATCACAGAGAATGGAGAGACACTGAATATGATGCTGGATTTTCATTTCAAAAGAACAGCATTCTGAACCAGCTGAAAGGCAATAATACACCTTAACTTCCTGTTGAATATATTTGGACTGGATATTGTTGCTGCACATAATCATGTTGTTTTGAATTGGTATTAGACAAGACATTGTCGTTTGATTTCAAACTTTTGAGGGCAATTTGAATCCATAAGCTGAGCAAGAGTGGCATCAATAGGAGGTTTATGTGATGCTCCATTATGTCTCTGGAAAAGTCACAGTAGCTTTATAGCACACAGGCCATAGCTTGAGGTTGGTGGGGTTTATTTCGTAGTTGAAGAAAACTCTCAAGTGTGAATTAGAAACAGCAAATTTTAAATCTAGATTTTGGCTAAAAAGAATTGATGCAGGTTGAACTTAGTTTTGTTAATCATGTAGACTCCTTAGGGCAAGGGTGATCAGTGTCTCTGAAGAAAGTAGGAGTGTTGGCAGGTGGAGCAGTCACTCAGTAACCCTGTCAATACTGATGATACATTTTTTCTCATAATAAACTATTTTGGTTGGCTTTTATGGATGAAAGGGGAGAGATTGAGAGCAGACAACAAACCATGAATTGTAAGGTTCTGAATAGAATAGATTCCTCATTTGAGGAGCAGAGCCTTTCTGTGGGCAAACTGCACTCCCTGCTTGTGTTAAGGATATTTACAGCTCTCAAAGAAACCATCAGGCCTGACACAGGGACTCGTGGGGGGCTGGAGGAATCACAGCAGGTGTCACCTTGTTGCAGAAGTCCAAAGCATCATAAGGCATCATATATGAAACAGGGGGAAAATGACTGTTTTAGTGAATTCATCCAAGTCATGGACTAGTGGCTTTACCCACACTGTCTGTGTTTTGTGATCTTATGTATGTACATCAGTACTCACACAGGCACATTATATTGTTGGTATAATTTACATTCCAGTTTTCCTGTATAGCCTCACAATGGATTCATTTCTCTGTCTGACTAAAGTTTTTAAAAGTTATTTAAGATTTACCTTTAAGCATTATTATAGTCATGAAAAGCTTGGTCAAGATTCCAGACATTTTTAGGCAGGTTTGTGCCTGGGAGGTGTTTGTGTTCCTTGGCAGGATGATTTCTGGGCCCAGCCCCTCCTGTTTGCTTGTTTACTGAGCATCTGCCGTGTCTCCACTAGAGGACACTCCTGGCAGAAACAACAGCTGCTCCTCTGAATCCTTACAAGTAATAAATCTCTTCAGAAGGAGAATTTCTTCCTGACATCAGGTTCAGATACCACTGTGCTTAGAAATCACACAGCCCTTTTTCCTGGGAAGCTTCTGACAGTGTCCTGTCTGCTGCTGTTGGGGGCATTAAGGTTCTTACCTGGATAATCACTGTGTATCCTGACAAGATTTGGGCATGCAATCATTCAGAGTCCTGTAGGAAAAACTGAAGTGCACACCCTGTCACTCCTGGGTCCCTGTCACTCCTGGGTCCCTGTCACTCCTGGGTCCCTCTCAATCCTGCAGCCTTTCCACCTCCCCCTCTGTGACACTGCAGAGCCCTTGGGCTGTCACCTGGAACCTCCTCCTTCCTTCTGTGTGACATGGGCCACTTGGCTCTTATCCATGGGAAGATTTTGGTGCACAGTGCACTGGTTTACACCAAAAAGCCTTCTTTTATATCAGGCAGTGGGCATTTCGTGGCCAAAGTTTCTAAAAAACAAACATTCACACACTGCCTTAACTGTGCATTCATCTTTTTGGGGTTGGTTGTCTATGAAAGTAATTGCTGCTCTTATTTGTTGTAATGGGAAGTTAAAACTCTAAGGTTCATTTTAGCTAAACATATGATGTATTTCTATGCAAAGAATGGATTAATTTTTAATCCATCCATTAATTTTTCAACTTGGGATATTCCTGCAGTAGCCAGTTCCAAAGCTACAGTGATGTCACGTGAGGGGAAGTCATTAATCAAATTTAAAGCTGAACTATAATGTTTTAAAATGATTTAAAGTCAGAATCCAAACTTTATGGAGGGTATTGAATTGCAAAACTTAAAAATAAGCTTTAAAACTTAAAAATATTTTTTAAAAAACTAACTAGTAAGTTTTTTTAAAACTAAAAAATAAGTTCTGCCAGCTAAAACTAGAATTCAGGCCCTTGGATCTCTGTATTGGCACCAAAAATCTAATAATTTTGCCAACAGAGAAGGTAACACAGGGAATTCTGTGTTTATGCTTCCTTTGTTGCTGAGTCTTTGGCTGTTCATAGGACAGGACAGAACCTGAGTCAGAGCATGAACTCCAGAACTGATAATGCAGATGCAGTTGGTGGAAAAGCTGATATATACGTAACCCTCTTCAAAATTCATTCTCTTCTTTAAACCCTTTAACTGAGAGATTAGAGAACTGTAATGTGTAGATGGTCAGCAGTGCCAGTGATGCACAGTGCCACTGGAACAAGGGGAAGGCTCAGCACTGTCCAAAGCCTGTGCTCTCTGGATCTGCCAGCTCATCTCACATGGTCTGAGCTGCCCATCACCTGCTTTATCAACTCCAGCAGCACATTTGGTAGTCCCAGCACAGTGGCTGTGAGTTCAGAGAGCAGCATGAGGGCAAACACAGGAGGAGCTCTTTGGGCAGCACTTTGCACCCCAACAGCCTTTCCCTGTCACTGTCAGGAGGAAGTCAATAGGTCAGGTGTGTGTTGTGTGGTGCAGGTTGGACCAGGCAGCTTTATATCATCAGTAATTTGTTTGGCCAGAGTTTCTGTCATCTGAGGATTAACCTTTTTCTCAAGATGAACATATAAATGGGGACTTGTTACCAGGGGTCAGCCACAGAATATTTTTTAACTTGTTTGCTGGAAATGGTATTAAAAGGCAAGTTCAGTTCACAGATAAGCTCTGCAGTGTTCTTCTTCCAGGATTGTTTGGAGGTTGATTTCTGTGCACAGAGGGTGTAGTTGAAAACTGCTGTGGGATGTAATTAAATGCTGTCAGCTTTCAGTGCTGTAGTGATCGTGGCTTTTACTGTCAGATCAGGCTCCTACATCACTTTAGGACTAATACATCATATCAGAGTGGATATAATGGATGGATGCACATTCCAAGATGGGCAGAGTTTCTTTACTACCAGACAAGAAATACGTTTTAGTGTCGTTGAAGTCCAGGCACTGATTTCTCAGTGGTAAGAAATGCCCCCACACAGGCACATTTCTGCTAATGGTGGATGACAGCTTAGAAATCAGGATAAAATAATGACTGCTATAGTTTCTAAAGAAATACAGTTTTAATTTAATTTGGTCTGATGGTATATTTATACACATATTTTCTTGGAAGAACTTTTAAAATTCAGCAGGGATTTGAGATCATCACTTCTGACTTGAGAACATACCACCCAGAGGTCTCTGTTCTGCTGTTTGCAGCACCTCCCAAACCCACACTGCTGGTGTGCCCCAGTCCCTGGGGACTGTCCTGGGGACAGTTGTGGGCAAACAGTCCAAGAGGTTACAGAGCACCCAAGGGAATCAGGGTAAAAGCTGTGTTTAGAATTCAGGTGCTTTCCACTGCAGGACAGGTCTTCAAACAGCCACTGCTCCCTCTCTGAGTGTTCCCACCTACTGTTGGTATCTTCAGCTGTGTCTGACTGTTCTGCTTCTCATAGTTGAGGTTCAGCTGAAATCACTGCTGCTTTCTAGTGACCTGTCAGCTGTAGGGATTTCAGATTCAGTGTTGCAAGAGATACCTGACTTTCCTACTCACTCTGCAATTTCTTGTCCAATAAACTGCTGAGAGAGAACAGGACAAAATCACATAATGGTGCTTTTTATTTACCTGTTTGGAAACTTTTCTTTATGCCATTAATCAGAAAAAGTCGAAAATTTGTCTCAGCTAATGGAGCCATCTCTGAAGATCCAGGGCAGTTATTCCTGGTATTAAACCTCTCTTCTTGCTTTCCTCCTTTAATTGATGCATTTACCAGATGCCCTGTTATTTATAAAGAGACCAAACATTTATTTTTAATAAACACAAGTGCTGCAATGCTCAGTGCTGTCTTTCAGAGTATCTGTAAGGATAGCTCTTCCTTTCCCAATATTATTGTCTGTTTGCTGTTACACTGCTTGGCATCAGTGAAAGCATGGAATTCCTTCATTTACCTTTACCTGTCTTGCCTTTGTGGCTTTCACTGACTCGTGAAGCTTCACAATCAGGATCATGAGGGTCTTGTCCTTGTCAACAGAAGTGTCTTAGGGTGTCTCTCTGTGACTTTACCATTGAACTGAAAAGCCACTGGAAGATCATGTAAATAAGATTCATCCTGTCCAGTGAGATCATACAGTGGGTCAATAAGGAGTCTATTGAGTTTGGTTTAACCTTGCAACATGGGCAGATGTTTGGGAGCAGGAAAAGGAGTGGAGTGTGTAATGGTACAGGCAGAAATCACCTTTGATTTAGTTAAAAAATAAGGTAAGCCTCATTTTTATATTGCAGTTGAGTGATGTATCAACCACTTGCTTTTTGCCTCTTCTTTTTGTTCTTGGATATTTGTCTTCCTCTGTACTAAACATGTGTGTGAAGTTGCAGTTAGCATCTCTCAGCCAGTGTTACTCAGATGGTTTGGATGGTGGAGGCTGAGCTTTCCATGGCAATGTGCAAGTCCTGAGCTCTGTGCAGGGAGGGAACCACCTTCTGCAGGGTCAGGCCCATTCACCTGCCAGGGATCCAGCCTGTCCTGCAGGAACCACGGGGATGAGACAGAAACCACAAGTGCTGCCTTACCTTTAAGGCCTCAAAATCGACCTTAAGGCTTCAGAATGTGCACTTTGCTCTGCAGGACTCAGTGGGCTGGAGCATTTCTCAAGGCCTCCTCTCTGGAGCTTTAACCCATTAGCAGCAGATGAGGAAGGAGGTGATACAAACACATGATACATTTGTCCTTACTGTGAATGAACACCTCCCCCCAATGGCATACAAGTGCTACTGAGTCACTTCTGCCTCATGTTTCCATCCTAAACTGGTTCCCTATTGATGTTCAGTGGTTGGAATTTTATTGTGGGTGAATCTCTCGTGTTTGAAAACCAGGTTGATATTTTCAGATGGAGTGGAGTATTGTTATAACACTAATTTCACTAGAGAGAGTTATTACAGGCAACAAAATTGTCCGTTTTAATAGAAAACATTTTTTGGTGTCCTCTGCAGTGATTTTTGGTATCTAAAGTTTTATGTCTGAAGGACTACTCAAAGAAGGTAGATTTTCTACAGTCAGAGCCATATCCATGGGTTGTATGTGCATGTGGACATACTTGTGTATTTATTTAAAGGGGGAGGAAAGGGAAAAAAAAAAGGAGGAGCCAGCCCAGGATTCAGTTTGGTTTGAACAAATGTCTGGTTTGTTTTTCTAAAGCAGCTTTGAACTGCATTTCTTAGCCCCTGGCATTTTAGATAGAATCTTCAAACACCAGATAAAAGGAAAGAAAAAAAATCCTTAAGATGGATTTCAACTCTATTTTACTAATTAGTTACTATTTCTTCAGTAAACAGTTAACAAGTGTAGAATAGAGTTGCACAAGTTTAGTGTGTTCTTTCAGAAATAGAAGTTTGACTCTTTCAAAGTATTTGGGTTTCATTCAGAAATAGTTTCTTCTGAGCAGCTTTAGTTCCTGAGGTCTGTTCAAACAGCCTTTCCAGATGAGCTTCTGATGGGGACATTCTGCAGGACTGGCAGAAAGCATTCTTTGCATTGATGAAGGAAAAATAATTTTTCTACATTTCCTTTTTAATCTACATGAAAATATTTATTTTGGAGGTTTGTCTTAGAGGGAAAGTTTACAGCAATACTTCAGTTAGTTCAAAAATATTTCAGAGTCAAAGTGTGAGGTGCTGAAGTCACATAGAGCAGAGTTAGAAAAGCTGACCTTAAATCATTTCAGCTGTTAAAGCTCAGCATTATTTCTGATTCTGCTCTACTTATTAACTAATAATAATACTTTAATAGGAGAAATGTATGGAAGTGAGTACTTTGGTCCAGGACATTGGATTTCACCCAATAGCTCTTGCACCAAATTAATAAATTATGATTTAACTGGGATCATATTTTTCTAGGAGATAATCAGGTTTGATTTAAAAACTTCAAATGATTGAGAGTCAACTATATCCTAAGTATATTATGGTCATCATTAATTACTCTTGGCATTATAAAAATCATTTTAATCTTACCTGAGCTCATCTACTTGCAGCATCCAAATATCGGCCGTTCCTTTGCATGGTCAGAAATCTTCTCATGCTGGTGCTCCCACACTGCCATCCCATCATATTTTTACTTTCCCCAGCATAAACCGAGTTGTACTTCTGCCATGGCTCCTGCTGAGATGGATGTCTCTGATCTCACAGCTTGTTTCACAAGTGTTGCAGTTCCCCATGCCCTGGGTAGGGGGGGAGCAGCAGAGCAGGGCAGGGCTTGGCCTCCCTTCTGTCCTGGGCTGTTGTGCAGAATCCAAAAGCTGCTGTGAATTGGTGTTCACTTAATTTCACTCTGTGTTACTTTGTATCACCCACTGCCTTGTATGAATACATCAGAGCTTTCCCCCGTTGTGGTTTATTTCAGCCCCAGCTCTGGCTGTGGCTGCTTTAATGAGAGCAGCAAAGCCCAGCCAAGGACCAGCACAGGCCAGTTGACCTTTCCATGGGTTTCTTTGTTGACCATGTTGAGTAGGATGAGGCATATATGAAATCACTGTCTTGGAGCTGTGTGTATTTTTCTGTACCAAATGTCAGATAATGAGATGAAAACATTGTATTGAACTTTCTATTTAGTCTGCTTATTTTCAAATTTGCCAAACATCCTTGTGTCCCCGGGTAAGTGGTGCTTCTGAGAGTGCCACAGATGCCAAGCCCTGATAAAATCTACCCTATCTTGTTAATGAACACACAAACAGTTGTTCCCCATCTGCTGCCTCTGTCTGAAAGGTTAGGAAGCCCTTCTTTCTTGATCACAAAGGACATAATTATTGTCTGTAGAGGAGTCAAGTACAAAGACAGTCCCTGCAGTCTGAGCGCTGCTACACTGCAGGCCACCAAAGATTAACAGCTGCTTCTCCTTTGATTAGGTTAGGTAATAACAGTTACTTTAGTTAATAATTGGATGGATTCCCAGGCCATGTAATTCAGGTTTAGGCTGTCATTTTTTGCTGGCATGTAGCTGAGCTGTATTATTGGAATAGAGCCTGTAATCCTATTAGTCAGTTGTCACTCAAGCCATAGGAGAAAAGGGGAATTCGGATCCAGGAAAGTGTTGGAACAGGTAAATCAGTCACCCACAGTTACCTGGTGTGCAGGGAGCTGTCTTGATTGTTTGTCACTTTTTTTTTTAAGGGTTAATTTTAAGTTTCCAAGTAAGTTTCACTCATAATTGGTCCATAAAATGGTTACATGGTTTGTCTGATTTGTTGTTATTTCTGTTTGTCATGCACACAGACACGAGTGTGCACACACTTCCTGCTGAGTCCCTTGATTCATGCACTGTTCTGCTGGAGTTTGTGGCTCTGTGCTTCCAGTGACAAGTTTATAATGGTCCAGAGACTAAGAATGCACATTTAGTGTCACATCAGCTGTGTTGGCTTCCCTCCTGTGCAAACAGGACCTCTGCATTCACAACGATGGGCTTGGGAGGGAGAGGGAAAACAAGACTTTTTATGGATTGGTTTTGATTGCTGTTCCAAGGGCTGCATCTCTGGTTTTGTTTTTCTAATGGTTCAGACACATCTAGGTGGCATCCCCGAGGTTTTTGTGCCTTCTCCTCTCTGGTAAAAAATGCAGAGATGACAGGAATAATCATATTTGTTTGTCTCTGATCTCCTGTGTCACCAGGTAACATCAGAGCCTTGAAAGCCTTTTGTATTTACAAGTTAAATTGTTTAAAAATGTTACTGGAAGTAGTTGTGAATTTCTGGAAAAATGTGTGAGGGAGTCGAATTTTTACACATTTTGAAAACTGGATGTTCATATATTTTCTGTTGTTCAAGGAACATGAATCCCATTGTATCAATTGTCTTTGCTGAATAATCCTCCAATCTGAATGTGCAGCAACTCAAAGAACTGTTTCATGTGAAATCATGAGATAGGTTTCATAAGCAGGAGAGCCAAGTAATTTGGGAGACTAAGTAAGGAGTGTGGAGGATTCTTTCAAGCAGCAAAAAAAAGCTGTGCTGGTTTATGCTCTTTTCAAACAGGGATTTCATATTTATTCTCTGCAGAATCTGTAATTTTTCTGACTCACATGATGCCTGATGTACTCACAGCTTTGGTGGCACCAGAGCAGAAGTTGTAGTTACCTGAAATGATTTTTCATTCTGACACAGGATCAAATGGGGATCAGTTTAAATAAGAATGTTATATGAGCAAGGGCTTTGAATAACTGGGGTGCCTTAATTCACTTGTTTTGATTTTCTGTTACATTTTAATATGTATCACCTAATGTGAAACTTCATCACTGCAGGACATTGAGTGAGGTTGGATCATATTTTCAAGAATATTGGTTAATTTGGGGAAGAAAGACAAATTGGATAAGCCAGCTTTGCTTCTAGGCATTTATGGTCTAAGGTTTCTCAAGGTGAATGTAAAAATACTTAAAATTTGAGAATTGCCTGAGTAGGAATGATTCAGACCTATTTTGTATGATGTGGGTGCTTCAGAGTTGGAATGACAGTGTTTTCAATACTGAGGAGATCTAATGCTGTGTGTTCTTTGTACACAGCTCACCAGGATGAGCTCCTGTGTCATGGACAGCTGAGGGATGATTTTTTTTTTTTTCTTCTGCTCCTTTGGGGACAGGGAATGTTTTCCCTTCAGTTCTCATGACCTGCAGTGGCCCAAGGCCAAGCTCAGGGAGCTGTGCCTGAACCTGGGATTCCTGGAGGCAGGACCAAGGTCATTCACAGGCACCACATTCCAGCAGCTACTCTGGTATCAACACTGGAGTTCTGCTTAAAGAATCATTGCAGATAAATATTTTAAATACCACACCAAGAGTTGTGTATCCCTAATCTCTGTGTGGTACTTTTGTGGACCTCTGTAAACACAGGCAACAAATACTGTGCTCATGTATCTTCCCCACCTTTGCTGCTGGTTACATCTCCCTCTTACTGAAGCCTTTCCCTTCTTTAATCCATGCACCCATTTAGGGATTTATTTTCATGATGGGTAAGCATCAAAATGCTGCTGATTTTTTATGATTAATCTAGAGAAAGGAATAATAGGACATTAAACTAAATTATATAGAATCAAGAGAAATTACCAACTCCCTTCTGCTTGATAGAAAACTGTAGTAATAATGGAAGTTTTTAAAATGTAAATGTGTGTTTTGACAAGTATACAGCTATTTTAGTAAAGTATTAGACAAACATGAACAAGATACTGTAAAATGTTTGTAAAAGAAGTGATGTTACAGGCTGAAGGGGAAGGAGAGCACATGGGGAATCAAACGGCTTCAAAAGATTTGTATTCTTGTTGAATAGATACACAACCATCTCCTCTCACCACAGGGAGACATTGCTGCTTCTTTCAGTGTGACTCTGGTGACTGATTTGGGGTGAAGTTCCCTTCTGGACACTTCATTACTGGGTACTTATGGAGAAAACAGGAGTTCTGGAAAAAAATCACAGATTAAAAAAAAAAAAAAGTTGAGAAACAAGCCAAGTAGGGAAATGTAACAGTGTGTGATTCCAAGAATGGAGAAATTCCTGAGGGGACAAACAAAATGAATGCAATAAATGACATCTAACTCAGAGTAATGGGATGAAATAGAGAAAGGGCATATTTGGTCTAAATGACAGGAAAGACTTCTTGCCACAAGAGCTAATAGGTTGTGGCATAATCTCCCATGAGAAATAGGGAAAGTGAGAAGTGGAGAGTGCTGGGCACATTTAGAACTGGAGTAGCACTAACAAATACACTTGCAGCAAATAAATCAGTGTTGTGCTGCTGGGATCCTGCACTGCTCAGGGCTGTGTCCATTAGCAGGGGAAATACACCCTCAAACTGGCCAAATCTGCCTTTCCACCTGGGAAGTTTGAAGGTGGAGTGACCATGGGATGGATGGAGGGGCCCAGGCTGTGTCTGGGGCAGCACTGGGGGAGCAGGGGAGGAGAAGGTCTGAGAGCTGTGGCCCTGAGCCAAGGTGCTTAAGGAGCATCAATAAATAATGATTTGTGGCAGAGCTGTTTCCATGCTCTTTGGGTCTTTTCCTTACAGCTCTATCAGGAGTTTGGTGGAAAGAGTTTTTTGGAGCCAAGGGTGGCTTAGGGAGGTGGGTTTGGGGATGCTTTTTTAGATGGAAGGGAGGAAGAGGAAGGAGAGGAAGAACAGTAAGTGAAACTCAAAAATAACTCTTCAGTCAAGGCACATTTACTGGGCTAACTGGGCTAAAATTAACTGCCAGAAATTATATTTATCAGTTAGCCTGTAGGAAATCAGTGGCTTATTTTCTTAACTGCTTGGTTAGTTGGCACAGAGATTTCCACTCATTTAAAGCTGGTTATGCTTTTGGACATGAACATTTTGGCTGTCTGAAAATCTACATGCAGTTCATATTGATTGTGGAAAATACTTTCCCTTTGGATGTCTGACTTGTGTGAACTGTTCTTCTGTAGCTTGGAACTTAAATGCAATATAGCTGTTGGCTTAAATTAAAGTTCATGCAGAGAAAGTTGACTGTTTTAAAAATAGTAAGATACTTTTGTGTGTAATGTCTGATCTCACAGGGAAAAATGTCAATCTAAATGGTATTATAGTTGCTTAATTATTTTTCTAGTTGTTCAAATAAAGATTTTGTCAATAACTAGGAGTTTTTTCTGTTATACAATCTGTTACAATAGAATACATTATTTACAGACTAATAGTAATTGTGTTTATGAAGGACTTCCCATTTTTTCCCACTTGCCAAGTGCTGGCAGCTCTTGAGGGGAAAAAAGAAGAATTTGTTTCTTAGTAACTAGATTATTGTCATAGTTGACAAAATCAAGATGATCAAATACAAGCTGCCAGTAAATCTGTACAAAATTAGCATCTTAAAAGGAGAGAAGAAGATGATCTTAATTACTTTGAACAGTAGGAGGTAAAACCAATTTTGAAGAAAAGGCAAAAAAGGTAAGTTTTAAAATACTGGACCCACTCCAGCAAAACCTCAGCCATTTCCAAGGTGTGAGAACAAGGGTGGGGTGGTATTTTAATGTAACATTCTGTGAAGTTGAAGTTCCAAGTGGACCCCAAGGATAAGGGGACCTTCCTAAGAGGTACAGTGAACAAATCAGGGACCAAGCCTGGAGCTTGTTTTGGAAAAGTTTGTAAAAAGGAGGAAGTGCCTATCTAGAGATTGTCTATACTTTTTAAAATCATGTACAAAGCAATATAGTTACAAAGATAATAGCAACAGATGAAGATTAACTTTATTAAACTTCCTCTCATATGGAAAATACAGTTTTCAAGGATATTACCTGTGTGCTTGATGTTACCTGTGTGTATGATAGTTAAAAAGAATAACACCTGAGAATTTCAACTGCAGCTCTAAAGAGTGCTCTGCCCTGTGTATGAGCACTGAAATGCTCTTTTTCAAAGGTGTACAACGTGGTACATGAGTGTGTTAAGGACTTGCTGCATTGACAAAATCCAGGGATACCCTTTATGTGTTCTTTCATTAATTTCTGTGGGTTCTCTGTGTTTGTGTGTCTCTAGAACTCAGCAGATAAAGCAGCTTTCCGTGCTGCAGGAGGCCTGACTGCCCTTGAGAATGTTCTTCAGCTGGGGACTTCTCCTGCCAGTCTGAGTGCACGAGTTCCCTTTAAGTAAGTATGAGGGTCCCTCATCTGCCACACATCACTGCAATGTTCACTGCAATCTACTGCTGCTTCTTCTCATAGTGCCATGATGGACTTCAAAATGCAAATTGTATTGTACTCTACACTGCCCTGAAGGGTGAAAGACATTTCACTCACCCTCTGGTTTCCTAATTTGGTGATTTTATTTTGAGCTATGATATATTTGAGCTGCAGCATCAAGACAAAAAAAGACAAAACTGTGTTAAACAGAGAAGAAGATACATATCTTCTGAAGTTGGTCTGTGAAGGTCTCTAGTGGGAAGCAGGGGAATTTTTTAGACGGTTGTAATCCACTGGATTCTAACTGCTTTTAAAATTAAATAGTTGTAAGATGCTGTTAGCTGAAAGGGCTTCTACAAACAAATCAAAATTCATATGGATTAGAAAAATTCCTCTTTATAGAACATAAGAATGGAAGGGTTTAAATGTCTAATCCCTAAAAAAACCCATGGTGACAAAGCAGACTGCCTGCAAAAACTGATAATCCAAAGCATGCTCTTTTCCCCAATCTCTAACTAGTTTTTATGCAGTCAAAAGCACAGAGGTGCTTTCAGAGCAGAGCTTGGCATGGCTTTAGTACAAGAGGAACCAAACCCAGAATATCCTGTTGTGTAGCATTGTCACCATTTGTTTGTAGATATATTGGAATGATTCGGATTTAAGTAATACATTGCAAGAGTTGGGGTTAAAACTCACCTTTAATATGTTACAGGACACATGTGAAGTGCTGGGTAAGAGAACTAAGTTAAAAACATGCTTTTAATAGCTCAACTATGTGCTTCAAAGAAAATAAATAAAGTTCCTGCTTTCCCAGTTGTGCTGCACTTGCAATCCTGAGCTGGGCCTATGGTGAGCCTTTGGACTCCTTCATGTGCAGGATCTCTAATTTTGAATTATCTCATCAGTTTATTATCAATCATCTCATGGGATGAACTCTGCAAGGAACAGGATTGCACTGTCTGTCCACATAAAGCCTGATTTAAATGTAGCTTTAAATTCCTAGAATGTGCACTTACTATCCATCTTTGATTTTTGTTCTTTCATTTTTAGGGATAGTCTTGCTTTGGTGGCCTTTCTTGAGAAGGTTTGAGAACACTGTGTTTGCATTACTGAAAACACTTTGTTTGAAGTTTGTTATTCAGTCTGAGGATGTGTTAGTTCTCAAAGGAGCTTGTGTGGCCATAAATAAAGGCCTACATCAGCCACATTTGTGTAACAGAAATCCCATCCAAAGAGCTGATCAGAGGTTCTCCCCTGTGTGATGGGCACTGCCTGTCTCACACCAATTCAGACCAGTGGCTTCTCAGAGTCCTGAGCCTGTTCATGAGTGAATTATAAAAAGAATTTTTGCGTCCTTGAAAAATTCTCTAAACATTGTTTTATTAACACGAATTTTCCACTAGTTGTATTTCCAAAAGAAATATTGGGGCAGAAAAGAGATTAATAGAAACTCCTCTGACAGAGTTGTATGTTAAAAACATCTTCTGAAGAACTTTGCTCTACTCCTGAAAAGCAACTTCACAGCACATTGCAGCCTCCCTTTTTTAAGCATCTGCAAGTATTGAAGATGGGAAGTTATACATCAGGTTGCACATAATTTGACACAGGATCTTGCTCTCTCAAGCTCACTGCTCTTGCAGAGTTTTTCTTCAAGAGTCTAATTGCTTGAGTCTGACTTAGAGAGTCTGGAGTCTGCTGGAAGTGTCCCAGGGAACTTGGTGTTGCTGCTTGGGATGCAGAGCCTCCTCTCTTGGTATTTTGTGGTCTTTTTGATAGAGAAGAATGTTTTGTGCAGAATCTGCACCTCAACTGTTGAGAGTGAGCAATAGTTCCAGAGGGTGTTACTTGCTGTGAGCAGTTTGAACCAGGCACAAACCATGTTCATGTTATTGCTATGGTCTCACTGAAAGGATTTAGGAAATTTTTCAAATACAGAGTGTTTGAAGGAGGTTCAAAACCAAAGGACAATCATAGAATCCATTTAGCTCACTCAATCCCGCCCCCAATTCGGATCACATTTCTCCTCATTTAATTTTGAAACAAGTTTGAAATTATTTTTCTTTCCTTTGTGCAAATATCATTTACATCCTGACTTCTTAAACTTTGAATTTAGTGAAGCAGCAGTTTCCTTTGTTTAAAGACAAAGCAAAGCCCTGTGGAAAGAAGTTGAATTAAGACCTTTCATGAATTGCCCCTCCAGTCTTCCCCTGGCCAAATTTGCTGAAGGACACTACTGTACTTGAGATTGTTTGTGTGCTCCTGCAATGTTTAACCGTTTGTGTTCAGCTTAAATTGGGCATTTGTCTATTGCTTTGTGATGAGGGGAAGCTATTTACAAGTAGGTGAGGAGATTACACGGGCTATTATCTACATCTCTCTTTCTCCAAAATCCTGGCAGTATGGTGCAGCTCAGAACTTTAATCCCATGTCTACAAGATAAAGCTTTATTATCAGAAGATTTAACAATGTGCCTGTTGTTTGTGCCACTGTCCAGATTGGTGGTTGGAGCAGCAGGACGGGAAATGCTCAGAGAGAGACGTGACATTTATGAGACAGATGATACATTTGGGGTTGGGGCAATTTTTCTCCCCTTCAAATAAATCACAGGGAAAGAGAAAGCAGTGGGTTAGAGTTAAGTTTTATTATTGGTGTTAACATGAAAAATTAATGTCCAGCCGTGTTATTTCTTAAAGCAGCAGTTTGCAATTCTCCAAAATTTGTTCCTTCTCCACAAAATAAGGTATAATCAGAATTTCTGAAGATTTCAGAGCTGTACAGTGTATTTCTTAGGCTCCTACTGAAAAGCAAATGGGCGCTGCACAGCAGAACAATTGAATGCCTTGAGATCAAGAGGAGGAGATGAGACTCATCCCCAGGGTTGTCTTGCACCTTTGGTATGGAGGACTCATTTACCCCTTAGTGCCATGTTCCTGGCCTTGACAACCTAACAAAGCTGTTAACAAATAGGGCTTGAAGGGCTGGTTTAATTAACATTTGGGAAATACTTGGAGTTCCTTGGGTGGTTAGCATTTTAAAATAGAAATTGGCAGTAAATGTGTAAGAAACAAAGGAGGACGTTGGTTCCAAGTTGAGATATGATTGAAGTCAGGTTTATTATAATGTCTCTTCTGTATTCATACAATTTCTTGCATCATTTATTTAAAGCAAATATCAGGATAAAAAAGCTCAAACCATAATTATGTACATAAAAAAGAAATTAGTGCCCTCATTATGGATGGCATTGATACTTTTTTCAGTAGGATCTGTTTTGAACTGAGAACTAGTTTTAGAGCTTGTTCTCTGTAATTTTTGCTTGGGTTAATGAACATACACTTCTAGAGCTGCACTGTGATTGTTCACAGCTTTTTTACATAAAATGCAGAAGAGGCTTTCTCAATTTCTTGTAGAAAATTCCATGTAGAGAAACTTAGTAATTTTTTAACTTCTTATTAAAAACAGTTTAATTGAAAACTAGCAGTTGGTACAAGGACATAATACACTCTAAATGACCACTGTCCAAGTCCAACATCTGGAACCTGCAGCATCTGTCCTTCCCATGGTGTTTCCTGCTGTCTCAGCTGGACCATGGGCTCAGAGTTCAAGAATAAATGTTGCTCTTGTGCAATACAGGAACAAACTTTATTGTTGAGAGCAGCTCTGTGAAACCTTATAAAACTTTGGGATTGAGAGCTGGGTCTTGAAATGAAATGACTGATAAGCCAGGGCTGGAGAATATTGGTAGAAAACTTTCATATTGTATCCCACTTCTGAATATTGGAGTAAATTAGTTGTTTGGTTGTCCCTTGTGATGCAACAGTTTATTTATAAGTGCAACAGTATTTCAGACTCAAACTCCAGTCTGGTTCTGGGAGTGTCTTGAAGCAGAAGTGATGCTGAGTTTTGTCTCTCTGTTAATTGAGACTGAACTTTGGCTGGAGCCCATTGTTTAATTGGATATCCTTAAATAATATAAGTGACAAATGAGTAGTTGATTATGTATCTCTGAGGGTTCCAGATTATGTAATACACTCCTTGAGTAAAATATAAGTGGCTGTATAGTCTTCAGGAGTTAAAATTGGTATTTTTTACCTTAGGGGGGTTTTATTGTTGTTTCAGTCTGTGTTCTTCCCTTGATGGTTCCTTAACCATTCCACTCTGCAGCCATTCTGGACAGGTTTTTTAGTATTAGCCCACCTCCCCCTTATTTGCAATTCAGCACTGACCACTCCCCCCATCAGAGTGCTGCATAATATTCCAGGTGGTTAAAAATGAGCAGTTTTCTACTGAATTAACACATCCTAAATTTGATAATGCTTAATTTTGTATAATTTCACCACCAAATTGAGCTTTTGGGGTTATTTTCTTCTTGGAGAATCACAGTACATTCATTTACAGTCTTCAGAATTTGTGAGCAATATGGAAAAGCTTTACACTTGAAACAATTAACCAAACAGGTTAATTGTTATGTGTTGATGATGCCCTGGTTTTTGTAAAGCAAAAGTTGATTTCTTCCCTCTGTATCCTGGTGCACTATCAGGGATTCATTTTGTGTGGTTGCAAACTGCTGATGCCTCAGTATTTTTAATAAATGTTCCAGTTTGTCAACTTCTTTATATTAAGCAAATTGAGGAAAGTGAAGATGTGGGAGCTTAAAAGCAAATCACAAGCAGACATAGAAACTGTTGGGATCTATCTGGATTAAAAGGAATCCTTTCCTTTGTAGTCATGTAAAATAAATCTTAACATACAGGTGCATATTTTTGCCTGGTTTAAGGACAGATTTCTGTTATGTCTCAAAGTTAGTGTACCATAATGAGTGTGTTATAATTGGATTTACTCTGGAGGAAAGCCTTGCATCAGAGGGCAGCCTTTCCGTGGGGCTGGAGTTTACAGAGCTGTAAAGCTGCTTTGTGGGTGTGAGACAAAGTTTAGAGCAACATCAGTAATCAATAACCACCTGCTTTACATGAGCCCTGTGCTTCAGGCTCTTGGCTGATTTTGATGTCTCTTGGGATTGCAGTTTTGGAATGAAGAGCAGCTGAGAACTTCCAAAAGGGGAGAAGATGGTGAGCAATGTGTGGAGCTGTTCCTCCCAGCACATTTAACGTGTGGCTGAATAAAGTTCTGGCTTTGCCACTCGCAGCCCCTCGCTTGTCTCGGCAGCCTTGTGCAGAAATGGTGACAGTTGACAGCTGTTGTTCCCTTAATAAGATTAAAGTAAAGAAATTAGTTGTGCTGTCTTTAATCTGCCATTTAACACTGTGAACCACCTGGGGACACTTGTGTGCCGGCACTGCCGGTGCTGAATCCCGGCCGCCCCTGCAGCTCAGTGTGTGCCCTGACCAGAGTGTGTTCAGTTAGCAAAGCTTATGGTATCAATTAAATGAACCCTCTTTATTGCTGTGAAAAATTAATTTGACATCCATTTGCTTACAGCACCTTTTCAAGTGCATTACTGGAGTGTCTGGAAACACAAGTATTGTTTCTGACATGAGGGTCAGCTGGGACAGACAGAAGCGTGAGGCGTCGCTGCAGTGGAATTTGTTCCTTATATAAAGTGGGAAGGTTTTGTGTTTTCAAATGCAAAATAAATGATCCTCTTAGGAATTAGGAATCCCATCTATCAAAAAGCATTTACTGCAGTGATTTAAATCACCCCAGTACTCTGAAATGCTGTCAAAATTAACCTGCAAGTTCATATTTGACACTTTGGGTGAATTATAATGTTTATATTTAAATAGGATCTTTATTTTAGAATAGCTGATAAAATGACAGAAGCTGATTTAAAGCATCTTCTTAATAGAAAATATAGTTTCATCTCTCTCCCCCTATAAACACACCTACACAGGAGAATAATCTTCCATGAAAGGTAGAAAAAGGTGCTTAATGAAAGTATTTTTCAGCATTACTGAGAGAAGGAACTAAGGACCTCTATATAGTCAGGATAGGAAAAGAGAATTATGTTGTAAGGCAGATGTTAATAAATGCATGCTTGATGTCATCCTTGTAGGGTAAAAATTAGGTGAAATAGATGAAAAATAACCTGCCTTAGTAGTGTTAAGTCATTGCTTAACACTATTTTCACATCATGTGAACTGGAGATTGGAATGGATTTAATTAAACAGTAAAATTAATTACCAGTACAGTAAAATTAATATAACTTGGTAATATAGTGATACTTACAAAAGGAGGAAAAGGATAAATGTTCACTTTTTTCTTTTCTAAATTTGAAATTATTTTTACAGCTGAAGAAAAGGCAATCCAGACATACAAATGAAAAAAATTTACTCTGATTTTTCTGGCCTCTGAGCCTTTCCAGCTTTTCTTTGCTTGAGAATCAGAGGGTCTGTAAGATGCTTCCATTTCAGCTCTGGGGAGCCAGGCTGAGTGACCAGATGCCTCAGCAATGATCACAGCAGTCAGGAAAGCAGCATTCCTTGTTGTGTAAATAATTTTGTTGTTTCATGAAATATTTTGGGAGAAAGATAAAGCATAAAACTCGACTCTAGAAGTATGTTGGATTAGTCTGCAGCTTGTGCTGTTAAATACCAGCTTTGATGATTTCAGTACAGTAACTTGGTGTTTGCAGTCCCACTTTTGTGTGACCTTTCAACAGAGCTCACAATTTATTTTCTTCTATGGAGCTTATTGGAACTTAGTCACATTTTTTCACATGTCGGAAAAACCCCAACAAAGTAAAAATTCTTTTCCTTTTGGTTTACTTTAGACAAACAACTTGAATATCTGGCCATCTGTATTTATTATTAGCTATATTTATGGTGCATTTGTGTTGTGTGTCTGTGTGTGTTTGTATAGTAACAGTGATAGCTTTTGTAGTAAGCAAAGTTCAAGAAATGAGTTTTGTGTTTATTCTGAAAGGATTCTCTCTGGCCAGATTAATCTCCTCTGTGAGTACATTCTATAGGACTGGTCCCAGCTTCCGTGCAAGTTCTGCTTTGAGAAGAACACTTTAATTAGAGCAGATGGAAATCACTGCATGTGATGCAAAGAACAATTGGCCATGTGCTTACAATTTTGTGTTCTTACCATTGCAAACCAGTCACCTCTTCCTCCAGCCACAGGTGTGGGGCAGTGGATGCTCTTGTAGCTACACCAGCACTTCCAGGCTCTGGGCAGTAGTGGGTCACCATGTGCCAGTGGGATGTTTGGGGCAGGAATTCCACCTGCTCAGTTTTACTTGCTCAGCACAAGCTCCTCAACTGTCCCCATTCCTTGCATTAGTGCTCAGGCTCTGCTCTGAGCTTCTCTCCAGAGCTGGTCCTGGCAATTGCTGTGAGTTATTTCATACAGGGATTTTGTCTTGAGTGTGGTGAAGGAAAGGGTCCTTATACCCCAGTTAATGGTGTGCTATAGCTATGAGCTACAAAAAAAAAAATTATATACCCAAACTGTGAAATAGTCTGATATTCTGAGTGAGTTTTGAATACAGAAGAGTCCAGTGTCCATGCAGTGTATGACTTCTGATAGGTCTGGCTGTACTGTTTGGAAGTTACTAATTAATTGATTTCATTTAAGGTATTAGTTCTGTTTGCAATCCAAGCTGGAGAAAATGAATGTGAATTGTGAAAGAATGCTTTGTGATGTGCTGCCATTTATTTGCTTTTAATTTACTGAAGAAAAAAAAATTCTGATTTTTCTTTTTCTTTCCTTTCTGACTTGTTAGGTCACTGTGCAGTACAGTAAATGTTTACAGCCTCACTTGCAGCAACTGCATAGAAAACTGCACCTATGTTCTCTTCACTAATAAGATCACTTTTCTGATGGACCTGTTGATACAACAGTTTATGGTATGTAAAACAGCCTTTTAATATAGAAGTTTTTACATGCTTCACAAACATGTTTGAATATTTGAGTGTAAGAGCACCAGGGGATAAATGAGAATAAAGGCTAGAAAGAATAAGATTCTTTTGTTGTGTGTATCTGGTGTCTGTACCTGTTATACTATATACAATGGATATATTTGCTTCTGCTGATAAATTCTGCAAAAGGATGTGTACCAGGAACTGTACTGAGTGGATATTATTCTATGTTGAATGTTTTCTGAGGTGGTTTTCTTTAATTCACCCTATAGGAATATTTAAAATATAAAATACTATGGGTTGTCCATGTGAGTTTGATTTTTGCTTGTTTCAGTGTCAGGATTCTAAGTCAGGTCAATGTGTTTCCATGGTTTGATTTGCTGAAGGGCTTTAATACCAGGATTCTTTAACACTGAAACTTTTAATTTTCCAATGTTTCATCTAATTTGAAATGTCATTAAATATTTTATTTGAAAACTCATTTTTAATTCATAGTGACCTGCTCATCATAAGATATTTAGTCCTGGCTTTCTACTTATAAATTGTGTGTGTGTGTTTTCATGAGCCAAGCATTTTGTTAATTGAAAAGTTATGTACATACTTTTAATAATTTAAGTGATGCTGTTGGAATCAACAGCCATAGGACTGGAGATGAACACTTTACAAAGATGGTCTGAGGGTGCTTGACACAAAGAACACCCCAAGGCAACCTGTGCCTTCTCCTCTAAGTAGCTGCCAGCTGAGTGTTGCTCACCAGATCTTTGCAAGAGGATTGCAGGTATTAGATTTCAGCTGTGCTCAGTGAAAGGTGCTGTGCTGGGCTGGGCTGGGGGGAATTACAGCACAGGGAAATCCCTCAGCACTTCACAAGTGACACCATTCACTCTGATGCCAAAGCCCTTCCCTTCTCTCAGAGTAGCTGTAGAATGACCTGCACTTCTCCTGAAGGAATACAGAGGGTATTTCTTAGGCAAAGTTGGCCACCTAGAGCTCAGAGATACTAGAGAAGGAAAATTTACTTCAGTCTGGGGCCAAATACTACCCTGGAATTGCAGCAAAACTGTGATTAAAGCTTAATGTTTCCCATAATCCACAGTGGACTTTTCTTTCCTTTGCATAAAGTCTCTTATGTTCCTTTCATGCAAAATTGGCCCTTAGAGCAGGATATCTTCCTAGTTCCATGCAGTACCTATTTGAGTACAAAACCCAAATACAGGGCTGCTTTTCTAACCCTGATTTTTCTCCCTTGAAAATATAATAAATCAGATCAAGTTTGGATTTTTATTTTTTATGAGAAAATTTCAAAATGAGAGCAGCTCCGAATAGCAGAATACTTAAATACACTCCTCCAAAGATCTTAATTGCCTCCAGTTTTCCTTATTTAGTGAGCTGGATGATGCAGCCTTTGCCCCTGTTGTGTGTATTTTAACTTGCTGTTGGAAAATAAACCCCAAGTAATACCAGGAGTAGATGAGAATGTATCTTTACAAGGTTTTAACAAATTGTTAAACAAGTACATCAGTATTTGCTGAATACAGAAACAGAAAGAATCCAGTTTTGAAAAACATTTCAGTATAATCTTGAATACATTCAGTATGAACCTTATTTCCAACAAATTTAATGTAGGTTTAGCTTTGGTTTTATTCATCAACCAAATGCAATGTCAGCTTAGCTTTTGCTAAAACTAAGAGCTCTACATTTTAAAGAATGAAATTTTAAACAACTATTTTACATTGCTGAAAAAATGTTCATTTCTCATCATAGAGGTGTAATGTTTTTCTTGAATATTATAAAGAAAAAATATTATAAAGAAAAAAATTCACCCTTGAAAGTACCAAAGAGAAATGGTATTTCTCTTTCTGTGGGTGTGTGTGAGATCCAGCCTGCCCAGGTTAATAGTTTGAAGTGTCCTATTTAGACCTTTCTTTATCTCCTACCTAAAGAGACTTGTAGGAAACCTTCTGTAGACTTGATTTAGCATTTTACCTTTCTGAGCCTCCTTAGCTCAGGTAATGCCTAAGTGGGTGTCTGTTGAGGTCAGCACTGGTGTCTCCTGGTTTCCATGATTAATGGCTCAAACCTTCCCACCCACATTCAAACAAGTCTTGTTATCAAGTTGTAACTTCATTAATTTCAGATTATCCCTGCTCTTCTTTGTCTGCTGCACCTATAAAATAGTTGCAAAATATTGGAAACTTTTCTACTTGGATATTTTGGAAGGTTTCACACTGACAAAACCAAAAAAAAATTAAGGAGCTTGTAAGTATGTAAGGACAGTTTTTTAGTTTGGGGGTTTTATTTCCCCAAGAGACATGTACAAGCTGTCATGTACTTGCCAGGCAGATATCTGAAAAGTTATGTATATAAACCATACCTATCTGAATAAGATCATGACAGATCATTGTGATTCTTTTTAAGGCCATCTTTAAATGCAGAGTATCTGAAAATTGTAAATAAAACATCATTAGTGAATGTAAAAGCATGTGCATTACAATTTAAGTGGCACAAATGTACAGATCAAAAACAACTGCTTGTTACTTTCTCCTTCTCCAAAATACAGTGCTTAAATCTGGACTATATTGTAGGAAAAGGGACTTCCTGGGTTTAAGTTAATAGGGCTGTTTTGCCACAGGGAAGTAATTTTTCTCGTCTGTTTCTTCACTGAAATGTGCTGCCATTTAACTTGGGTACTTCAGAATGACAGTGTCCATCCATTTCTGATCAGTTTTTTAATCATCTGTTCTGCCTCAAATAATGCAGGTCCCTGTTTGCACTGATGGTGACAAGAGTTGTGAGATCCCAGGCATGTATGTGCTTCCTGGCTGCTCTGGTCCCTTTGGGAATGACATCTGTGTCCACACTGACAGTTCTCTTAGACAGTGACAAGACCATGTGGAGAGTAATAAATCCTGAAAAGGGGGCTGGAGTAGAAGTGATGACATGTTCTGACAGTCTTTAGGGGTAGTGGAACCTTCTCCTGCCCCATCTTGAGCCCATACACACCCTGGGCCGTTTCCATTTCTTCAGTTCACTGGTTGCTGCATAGGGAGTCTGACATCTGATTGATGCTGTTTTGAAAGTGTCCCTTTTCCAGAGTGTTTTTGAGGCAAGCCCAAAGACTACACATGCAAACAGCACAAAATGACCACTGTTAATGGGAGAATAAAAAAATGAAGAGAATTCAGGTGCTTCAAAAGGTTTGAAGGCTTTCTGTGTAGGTTTAGAAACTTTGTACTTGGAATTCTACGTGGCTGGGAAGGACTGTGCTTTTTACAGGACAAAAACATCAATGAGTTGTCAGTGACTGAGCTCTGCATCACTGACTGGACACTGTTTGGTAGTTTTTGTTAGCACAGGAAAAAACTGTGCAGAGGTATTTTGGTGACATGAGTCAGAAGGGAGCAACATTTTCAGCTGAATTAAATGTGTGCCTAAGTGCTTTACTGGATTGGGGCCACACTGTGCAGCATCCTACAGGATTAAGCTCTGGCTGCTGGGCAGAGCTGAAGAGCTCATGGCAGCTCTGCACAAGCCTGGGAATCCCTACACAAGGGGAATTCTCTGAGGAGCTGCTGAACAGTTGTGTGGAGACTGTAGTAGAGCTGAGAGTCTGCTCATCAGAGCATTCTGATCCAGAACTGACTTCAGAGATGTAGGAGTCTTGACTAGACCCAGCATAGTCAGTCATCATAAAAGCTAAAATAGCAGTGAGAGGTTGGATGTGTCAAATAATTGGGCAGTAGTTACATTTTTCCTGATTTTGCTTTGTGATTTGAAAATGTTCTATGCCAGTTACTCATCAAATCAGTTTAAGTGTGTAATCAAACCTGTAGATTTGTGTCTGTTAAACCTATTAAGCCTCAGAAATGTGCAATGTTTTAACATTTACTCCTTCAAAGTCTGTGTTCAACACACACTTTCCCTGAATATCATTAACACCTTGTGAAATCAACACAAAGAATGTAGAGCTTGAAAGCTTTCACAATTACACTATTAAATCTTAAGATTTCCTACCCCCTTGCTTGATATAATAATCAACAAGCAAGCACCCCAATTAATTTTGCTTCTGCAAGCACACCAATTAATTTTGAACATAAATCTCAATGCACTTTCACACTGTGCCATTAATTACTTTGACAGTAAAAGAGCTGATCTTTTGTCACTCCTTTGAGTTAGTATAAAAGGAAAATATTAAAGGAATTAAGTTCAAACCCATTTTCTATAAAACAGAATTTCCTTCTGTCTGTTCTTTGACATGCACAGTATCAAGACCCACATTTGTTCTCACTTTATATTGACATAAACACACACATTTTCCCTGAATGTGAAAAATAAGCTCTGCAACAAATTATTCTAATAAGTGCCAGATCTATTTATTTTACAAATTAGGAAGAACAATTTTATTATAAAGCATGAACTTTTATAGCTAAGGGCTATATACTTGAAAAATAACATTCTCATATGTATATTGAAGACAAAAATAGATACCAGCTTATAGTACTGTTTATTACAGCAGAGGAAGGCTCTGCTGCAAAATGTTATTAAATAATTTAAGAAATAACATATATGATTTTTTCTTTTGGGTGAAAAAGCAGCAAGTAGCATTTGTCAGCAATTTTTAAATTTAGTGTTCCTTGTACAAAGTGGACACATTGAAGTTAATTCACACATTGCAAAGCTTTATCCATGTGTTTGAGAGGGCAGTTGGAATCACTGGGCTTGAATTATTTCAGTCAACAAAAGTTACTGGAGCAACGTAGTATTATTTTTCCTATTGAACTTGAATAACCAGCTAAAGACTTCTCACTTGCTCTCTTGGCTCATCACCAGAAACAGACTATTACAATGAGTTTTAAGTACCAGCACAAGGCTCAGAGCTAATGAATAATAAAGAAATGTGCATGTTGTTCTTTGTCACCAAGTGTTACCAAATCCCTCCTGATATCTATACAGGAAGGAATGGTTTTCTCTGGCCTTGCCTGCATATACAGGCTGTAAATGATTTCAGCCTGGGATGGAAATAACATTTCAGCCAATATTGATCCCAAATGACAGTGTTGGAAGCCTCCAGCTGCCAGTGGCTCCACAGAGGTGTGTTGGTGTGTGGCACCAGCAGCACCAGGGATGTAGCAGGAGCCCCCAGTCCTGACTGAGGCATCTGTGCTGGCAGTGCCTGGAACACTGCAGAGCCTCCACACACACCTCACTTACTGTATGGTCATAACAGGGCAGGATTTCAGCTGCTTAAATTATCTCAGACTGCAGAAATAAAAAATAAAATCATTTTAAAAAATTATACTTGACACGAGGATCCCCTTCCATATCTGTATCCTGCATATGGAGCTGTCTTTAGACTCGCACACTGTACAGCTGAACTTCATGGTTTAGAGGAGTGGGCTCTAGTTTAATGATTTAGAAAAATGAGATTGCTCTGGGTCTGTTCTGAGAGAATTGTGTGCTGTGCTTCTGAAGTGATTGACAGGTGCCTGACCCCTGATGGCCAAGTGCAGTGGTCACCAGGTGATGTTTTGTACATAGGAACACAATCACACTAATGACACACTCTGCTGCTACAGGGCTTCCTTCAGTTCACTAAATTCTTTTGACTTGTTTTCTTCTAACCTGGATTATCTGCATTGCCTTTTCTTGTACCTGAAATGCTTTGCTTTAAATCAGTGCTGTGAGAATGTTACCTTATTGTTACTTTTGGTGTATTCCTCTGCAAATTTCTAAATGTTTCTCTACAAACTTTGATTGGTTTTTTTGAATTCTGGGTGTTTGTCTTTTTTCTTAGGTTAATGTTCCAGATGACCATAATGCTACTGCAGGCAGAAATGTAAATAAGCAGGTATTTGAAGGTTTAACAACAGGACTTCTGAGGGTGACTGCTGTGATTTTCAGATGTCTCATCTCCAGCTTCCCAGATGGAAACAACCACCCCCCTGCACTGAAGATACTACAGGAAGTGAAAAGTAAATCCTCACAAGTGGAAGCCTTCAACAGCAGAGTCCAAGACCTAATCAGGTTTAAAAAAAATAATGAAACTTCTCTTAGCATTCTTTACCACAGAGGAGGAAAATTGCATTGATATAGGAAAGGAACAAACTGCTTTAACTCTTAACTCAGTAAGAGGAGTTTGTGCATGTAGTCAAGAGGACTACTGAAATGCTGTGTTCTCAAACAAAAGTGTTCTTCAAAAAACTGCAGACACAGAAATACAGAAAACCAGGAGTCTTTTAATTTTGGACTTGTTTTTTTGTGGCTTTTTTCATGAGTTTCCTCTCCTAATTACCTAGGAGTCAGCTTCCATATTTTCATTGTTTTCTCTCAGTTCTCGGTGCCAGCTGTGTTTGCCCATTGCCTGTGTGGTCTTTCCTATCACACTGTTCATATAAACTTGTCATAAAGATCATCCAGTCATTCCTCTAATCTGATCTTATAATGCAGCTGCATTTTAATAGCTGAACCTGAATATATTGGGGGATATATATATAATTAATATATATTTTATATATATAAAACTGGTATCTTTCCAACAATACAATAGGCTTGCTAAAAGTGTATGGTTTCACTAGTAAATTATATAAATAGTTATCAATAAATGA
>VYZS01101895.1:86482-97757 GCA_013400695.1 Neodrepanis coruscans | reverse complement strand
GAGGGAGGAGACTGTACTGGATTCAACCTTGAAGAGTCTTCTTTGTGGAAAATATGTTACCGTAAGAAAAAAGGGATTACATAGTTACTTAAGCAAAGTCATAGTTGTCCCTCTCGCTTCCTATTGATTTTGCTTATGCTATCATTGCTTTCTTTTAGAACAGCTACAGGCAGCTTCAGCTGATTGGAAAAGTCAATACTATGTTTTTCTAAGAGTTTGTAAAATATTCTCCAGGAAAAAGAAAATATTGCTTATTTATTCCACTGAATACTGACCGTGAGGTGACAGAAAAAAACTGCAATGGAAAAAGAAACCCCACAGACATGAGTTTCTATCCCATGCAAAGAGGCTCCTCTCCCACACACTATCCTGCAGAATGGAGTGGAGGGCTCCGGAGTCAGAGGCTCTTTTCAAGATGCATTTCCTTCTTACACGAGCTCAGGCAGTTGTTTTAAGCGCAGCTGTGAAATGCCCAGGCGTGGCAAGGCCGGTGCCAAAGGCTGCATCCTGCGGGCAGGGTGTCCCGGGCTGTGCCGTGGCTCGGCAGGCACAGCCCAGCCCAGCACAGGCACAGGCGGCACACGGCGCTCCTGCCGCCGCTCCAGCGGCTCCTGCCCTGCCACACGCAGGGAACCTCGGGGACACGTTTCCTTCCAGCCTCACATCTACACAAAATGCCCAACCACTGGCATTCTGAGGACAATAAACATTTCTTTTATAAGCCAAATATATGTTTTACGGCTTACCCTTACCGACTTTTTTTTTTTTTCTAATGGTGTGAAACCACAAAATGTTTTTAATATTTATTTTTAGGGAATTATAGTAATAGCATACTAGAAATTGTCAGGACATAGCTGACAAGATATTTAAACAATAACTTTCCCACAAATTTTTATTTCGGGAAAAGGACACCTAGTAATTCTGACCTCTTTTAAGAACTTTGGTCTCTATTGCATACAGACTGTAGATGAAGAGGATGTGTGTGCATAAATTCTGGGTGGTTAAAAAGTAAAAGCAAGCAAAATTTCTGGATAACTGCCTTAGCAGCAGACAGCCATAATGTCCAGCTAAAACTCTTACCATTTTTGTTTAAAAATAATGGCATGACATTCCTAATAGTATTTATTTTAACAAAACATGCACAGATGAGAATGTTAACCCTGCACAGAAAAATAGAGATTGCATGCAGTAGTGCAGTTAACAACTTTTAAAGCCAATGTAAAATAAAAGACAGACCATTTTTTTTGGGAAAGATCAGACCTAAGTAGAGAAATAGCTCAGTTCACAGTATTTTACTTGTACTTAATTAGCTTTCTGAATCATTTCCCATCTCGTTTCTCAGACACAATGTTTAGCTTCTTATTTTTATTATTTCTATATAAAATACAGATCTCCTTGTTCCATACCTACCCACCCCTTCATTTCTCACTTTTTGTATAAATGTGGGAACAGCTGAAGTTCATCCCTGCTTTTGCCCGCTCCTTACAGGGATAATTCTGGTGCCTCACCTTTACACTATTATGGCTCATATTCATCCATTCAAAGCTATCTTTCCTCAAGGAGATACATTAATGCATTCTCTCTGTCACCACAGCTGTGAAATTAGATCCAAAGTTGTCTAACTTTAGGTTACTGCAATACTAAAAAATAAGGACTCAGAAAAGAGGAAAATAATTACATTAAGTCCAACTTGTAAGCTTCACTTAATAGAAATGGAATTCCAAAAAGGGAAGTGGAGGAATCATTTTAAGATTCATCATCATGCCTGAATAAATTCAAATTATGTAAATAGTACTATGCCACTGTTTTCACACCACAGTTTATATTACTATATAATTTTATAACCTTTCTGCCTTTATCACAAGATCTGTTTATTGGAAACTCATTATAAATACTGATGAACACTAATTTATTTGCTTCTATTCTAACTCAGAGTGGCATCTCTTGTTCTTTTGTCTCAGTTTGTTGTGGTACAGACATCCACACTGAGCTCACCTCTAGACAGATCAGGATTTTTTGCTTTCCAGACAATATAGCTCATTTTTAATATGGAGTGGTTTCTAATCTTAACAGCCTCCAAAAATATTTAATAAAATATGATCAGGTACATGTTGGGTTTTTTGTTTTAAATAGTGTAATCAAATCTGTATTTTTTTTAGCATTAAGTTATCAAAAAAAAGTATAAATTCCTTTTTTTTTTTTTACTTTATCATTAAAATAATTCCAGTGCATGTTATAAAAAACATCACCAGGAAAGCTTTACTTAACATTTAGAGAGCTTTTCTTTTTAAAGGCACTCTCCAGGAACTAAAAATAATAAATAAAAACTATCTATATTAAAGCAAAGCAGTCTTGTCCATTGTTCCCTGAAGGAACCACAGGCACTCTGTGGGATTAGAGCTGGTGCACGCTTCAGAGAAAGGACAGGAATTGCACATCGTGGAAGTTACTTGGGGAAGTTCTATCTACTGTTGCATAACTTGCATTAATTCCAGTGGATCAGTGGCCTAATAAATTATGGGGGAAAAGCATGCAACTACCAAATACTGACAATTCTGAAATGATCCGAACTGTAAAGGCAAGCTGAACGAGGATACATTTCCACACCCCTCCCTTCAAAACGTAATGAAGAATTTTGCAAAAACACTTCCTCCAGTACACTGTATTTTAACAATAATGTTTTATAGAAAACTTGGCATTAAACTGGTACCAACATAAGTGAAACTCTGGCAGGAGGACAAGTGGTTTATTTTTTAATTTAATTTTTTTTTTCCTATTCGAAAGGAGGCATTAAATGGGGCGTTGCATTAGCAGGTTTTTAAGGGTGCTACCGACACAAATGTATCTTCCACCTTCTCCCCCCACCCTTTTTCAGCGTACAGACCTTGTAACGTCCTGTCTGTGCTCACTGGGCCAGGGCGGTGCAGCAGCAGCGAGTGCCAGCCCGGGCAGGGCCGTGAGCCCTGTCCCCGGCCCCGCCGCAGGTGAGCGGCCGCCTCTGCCCCGGCCCTTCCCGGCCCCGAGCCGCTGCTCGCTGTTCGCAGCCGGCCCTGCCCGGCTGTCCCGCTAGGAATGCCGTCCTGGCACTCCTGGTCTCCCCGGGGGCACGGCCTTAAAACAAGCTCTGGGGGCTCCAAACCTAGCCCTCCCTTCAGCTCATGGGCATCTCTGCTCAGTGCCTCGCAGGAAGAGGCGCTCAGGACTGAAGGGAAAAAAATATTGTAATATAAAAAAGAAGAAAAAGATAAATAGCATACTGAAAAAAAAAGTTTATTTTTACAGAATAAGCAAACATATATGATGAAATCTGTAATGCAAACTTAAAATTTCTCATATCTAAAAGGGGCTTAAAAGACCTTTGTATCGTAAATTACTTGAAGATTTTTCAACTAGTCAAGAGCTGTCCAGTGACTAAGTTCAGTGATGTTAAGCATTTTTAATTACAAAGGAGTGCAACAATCCTGAACAAAGTGAACTGCAAAGCAAAAAAACTTACATACAACACAAATTCCTTCCTGCTGCTTTTGGTAGTGAAATTATGGCAGAAATGAGAAATTTGGGTGTAAGAACATAAAAAAGGACGTCCATTACAGGAATGCACCCAGGGGATGGTTCCGAGTACTTTGCACACAGTCCTGAGTGGCTGTAGATACAGAATTCACAGTGGCACGGTCGGTTTATGAGCCCAGTATTAGTATCACATCTATTTTACCTGGCCAAACTTAGCCACATTTCATCTCTACAGCTCAAGTTACCATTCCTCTTCAGTCCATTAAAAATAGTCCAGCTAAAATATAAGGTACCTAAGGTGCACCTCAGACTGATCACAGTGTATTGGCACTAGCAAATATAAATCCCTCTCCATGGAAAAAAAATTCCTAATGTGAACTATGACACCTTATTGTTACAATAAAATATAACGTCAAGAGAATAATAAAGCTACCAGAAGTATTTAAATCTGGCAGATAAATACAGGCTTCTACGGTGTGTATATATATATATATATATACATATATCTATATGCAGCAGGTATAACTTATAGTAGTAAAAAAAAGGCAATACTTTGTACAATTTTTGATCCATGAACTGCATTCCTGAGAGTCACTTGAATATTTTTTCTTTCCTGTCTGTCCTGTTACACTTTACTGGAGTTGTCACACGTGCATTATTTTTCATGCATTGCATCAGGAGTCCACATCTACAGGGATTAAATGCGTGTTACGATTTAGTAAAGGGGATTTTACTGAAGTTTATTATAACCTGACAAAACCAACACGAATGCTTTTAAAATGGACTTTTTGCTATGTTGTCTACACTAATAAAGTGCAGTATGAAAGCTAACAGTGGCATCACAAAAAAAAAAATTAAAAATTGGAGGGAACTGTGAAAAGCTGCTTCCAGATTTGTTCAGTGAACTGGGTTTTTTAATTGTTTAAAAACACTTCCTTTTCAGAATACTGAAAATTCCCAGGGGATATTAGTGACTAATCCATGGAAATTTCAAGTTTTAAATTTAACCCTTTTTTCTGAGAGCCCAAAAGCATTTTACTGGAGGTTTTATATGGTTGATAAAAGCATTGGAATATTAAAAGGTCAGCTCTTAAATTTATATCCCCAGAAAAAGAAATGTAATGCAATGCATTTTCCCTGGTCCACTAAAATTTTCAAGCAAACTGTAACGTATTTTTTCTAATGCAAGCAAGGAACTTAATAAGAAAACTATGCAGGGGAAAAAACTGGACTTTTTGCCTCTTGGCAACAGGACAGTGAGACTGGGTTGGAGACGGAGAAGTCTCCCTGACTCAGAAATACAGCTGCTTTTTTTTAAAGACGTTGAAGCCAAATACCAAAATCACAGTTGATGTCTAAAAGCCGTATTACTTCTGCCATTTATTTGTAATAAAATTAAGCAATTCCAGCTCCCCCCAACAAGCATTTTAACAGAACCACATACCCTCTCCCCCTGCACACAGGTACGTGCATGTGTGTGTGCAGTTACAGCTTCGTGCTACCACAGCCCGTGAAGTGTGAACACTATCAGAGTATGACTCTAAATTAACATTCAGGTTACATAATACTGCTCAGAAAAGATCACATTACTTTTACAATGCAGCCTAAAGATTACTAGCACAGGGTTACATTTGAATTACCAGAGGAAAATGGCCATTTTGCTTTAAATCTGCACTTGCATGAATGTAGCAAATGGGTATCCCACACATACAGGGGAACGTTTCTGTAGGAATATCAGCTTTGCTGTATTACTGTGGAGGCTTTACCGGCCAGTGAATGGCCAAAAAACCTTAAGTCTAAAAAAATTACTGGAAAAGGCCCTTTTGTGATTGAACTACTCTGCAATTCCAGCCCTTGTCTTTGTCCTTCCCTAACAGAGAACGCCATTTTGAGGCTGTCCTGCATTTCCCTTTCCACAGGGGTTAAGGCCAGTGGAAAAACGTAGGGATGGTATCCTCTTACTGCAGAAAAACAGAGCGATGCAGTTTCCCAGAGAAACAGCCTTTTTATTTTTACAGGTGCACTGACGTCTGTCTTGTATTTTCTGCTCACCATAATATTAATTTAAAAACCACACACACGAATGTATGACATGCAGCTATCTCTACCCGTGTAGCTTTTTTAAACTTTCACATACTTCTTTTTACTCAAGTATTCAATGGTAAGAGGAAGAGGAGGTTTCAACTTCAATCAGGTAAAAAAGCATTCACTTCAAATGAATTGTGCCGAGTTACACTGGGCCTGAGCATGTATCAGGCAGCCCAATGTTTAGAAAAATGTTTATCTTCAAAACGTAAAGAGTAATTTCCATAGCACACCTAAAGCTTGACCAAATCCATGTTCTACAGATGATTCTTAAAAAATGTTTGGTTTTTTCTCCTTAAACTGATATATTGCAACCCTTGTCTAAAGGATCGAGGACATCAACAGGATAACAGAAACGGTTTAATATTAAAGGCAGAACAGTCAGGTATGCATTAGTTGTTTAAGAGACAAGGCTGTTACATATGAATGGTTACTACGTTGTTTTCACTGCAGAGATCACATTTGGAAATAATTTCAATACGAAATTTAGAAGCTCATATTTCTAATTTCAGTAACATCTTTTTCTAGAAAACGAGAAAAGTCTTACCCATCATGAAGCTTTAGCACTGGCTGGAGACATCAGTACCAGAAATTTAGTGCTGAAGAATCACGTTCACTCAGCAAAACAGTCTATTCTCTCCCCCTTCTATTAATCTAAACCTTGCCAGGGATAAAGCTCTTTTTAAAATATTAAAGCAAAAAACAACAGCAAAAAAAAATTGTGAGAGGTTTGAGTCAGGAACATTCAAAGCACAAGGAAAAGAAAATCAAAAAGGCTGCCCCCCCTCAACTAAAGAGCTTTCAGAAGAGGCACTTCTGCAATGGCATCCTAGATTATCATATTGCATGTTAAAATATTCCACACACACTGATAAAAACTAGTTGTTCTTTCCATCAGGCATTTCCTATAGTTATTGCAAGGTTCCAATATCTTCCTGAGGAAAAATAAGTATTTTAAACTTTGAATATTGAGCAACTATTTTCTTTTAAACTCAAAGCTGCTATTCACATTCTAAAAAAAATTTTAAAATTAAAAAAACCCCAAAATAATGGAATAGATATTGCCTTGGCACTCTCTTTAGTCTGCAAAATCCTGCAGATAACAGAAAGTAGTAGTAGTACTGAAGAATACACAGTGAAAGGGGTGGACTTGGCATTTCTGTTAGTAAACATATTAACCATAACTAAGTAGCGCTGGGGATGAGCAGATCTTTGTTAGCCTGACAATAGTATTATTTTTATTGGAAAATGGATAAATATACCTTTCTCTGGCTCCCATGAAAATCTAAAGCTAGTGGACTGTGGGAATTTCCAGTAAGGAATAAAGGCCACAGCAGGGCTGGTTTCAGTACTGCTGCAGCAGCATCACTTGCTGCTCACGTTTGGCTCAGCTCTGAATGCCACTTTTCATTCAAGGGGCACGATACCTCAGCTGCTCAGCCCCTTCTCTTGTAGGACAAGTTCGTTCTGCTCTATTACAGAATGCACTTGGAAATCTAAGAGTAGATTATGAGAAGTGTTTGCTTAAATAACACCACTGTAAGAAACCTAAAGGAAAGACATATCGTTTTACTTGAAATGGTTGGAATGCAAAGACGTATTTTTACCTCAATCCTATCCACATCGACAGCCACAGAAGCCTCGAAGCTTCCTATTGTAACATTACTTATTTTTGTGATGGCAACATTGTAAGCTCACCCAATACACTCACATCCCTTGTGCTCAGTTCTAACCCTGCTGTGTTTTACACAACTTGGCTGTCAGCAGCAATTAAGGGTTTCTTGGGGGTTTTGGATAGAATGAAGAAAAGTAGTATGTTGACTGAAGATATGTGATTACAATTATTGATCATAAAATAATTAAAACTGCATTTCACAAATTTTACTGTTGAGCAAAGAAGAGCATAGAGATGAAAAATAACCACTACCTTTTAGTGAAAGGTAATTGTTCATCTCAGCTTCCATGTTTATATATGTTCCCTAGCCACAGCAACTAAAAAAGAGATGCATCACATTCTGACACAAATTACTTCTGAAGCAAAATAAAACAATGAGGGAAAAAATCCAAGCGTCTTTGCATAAAATTAGAGATAAAGATAAGGAAGTCCTAATTCTCCCTGGCTCAGTACCCTGTGCTCGGCCCCAGAGGGCCCTGCTCGTGTGTATTGGTGCAAAGCACAGAAAAAGTTACGGAAAAGGTGCTGAACATGACTTGCTGGGACACAGCATTGTCTTTCCTTACAGGCCGAGAAACAAGGACCTCAGAGGCCCAAGTCTGATGCTGCCATTGTGGTTTCTTGCTTACTTTGAACAGCAAAAATTGCTGACTTTCAATAGTCTGTGCTTCTTCCTTTGGAAGAATCCAGTGGGAGATTAAAAAAAACCCATTTAAAGGCTGAAAAGGGAGCAATTGATTTACAGGGGGAAGATCCAAGCAATATATTTAGTTCAAGGAGAGTTTAAGTGCCACAGCCATTGGTAATTAAAGAGCTACTAGGTTCCCTTTGAAATAGTTTGACTTTTCCTCTGGCTGCAGTGGCACACTCAGAGGTTCGGGGAGGCAAACCTGATACTCTGCCATTCTCTGCCAGCACGTGCCGAAATTAGTTCTCCATTTGGTGGTGGCCCTCTGAGAGCAATTCCCATTGAGAAGGGAACAAAGGCCGCGACCCCGGGGTCAGAGTGTAATGCAGGAAGCATGACCTCCCCTTTGTTCACAACAGCACTGTTTACTCTGCCTAAGTAAAGATCACCAATACATTAACTAAAGAGGATTAAAAAGGTCATATCCCTCGGGATGGAGCTCACAAGTGGCAACTCTCTTCAGTCACTAAATCATTTGACTTACCCCCTATCCCCTCTCCAAAGAAGAGACACCTGAAGCTGCCATAGCTCAACGTCACGTTATTTCCAGAAGAAAAGTCCATACAAATTCGTATTTGAAAACCAGGTTACTTTCTGCACAGCTAAGCCAACTATTTTGAACTTATTTTTAAAGTTATCAAAATATTTAAATGAAAACTACCACCTCTATATAATTTTTCCTTTTATATCTCCTTTTGAAAAATTTTGACTTGATTTATAAAATTGTTTGGGTCTTAAAACGATTATTAAAAAGTGAAATTTTTGGTAGCTGTTATAAATGGGATTCTTAAAGTAGTCTGTGGCTGGGTAGAAAAGTTGCCTGTTGCTGTAGACAATTGCTAACTCTGTGATGGTTCACTAGCAAAGAGGAGAACAAGGAAAATAAACAGCAAATGCACTGCCTACAAAAATTCACATATGCCAATAGCTAAGCTGTATCAGGTTAAACAAGCACTTCTCTTGGCTGTTAAGTTTTCTCACATCAACCTATTTCATAGTATCTTAGAACATCAATATGAGTATTAACAGAAGCAGCTCTTGAAACAGCTAAGTTAGTGCTGCATTGGTAACATGGCCAGTTAGAGAGCTGGGAGTGTCTCCTTTCCATCCTCACCTCCAATGCATGGCCCGTTGAATGATCCCAGATTTTGTGCTGCACCTCGGTTTCCTCATCTGTAAGTGATGTGGCTCACTGGGTGCAGGTTCTACGTTCAGTTCTCAGCCCAGTTGGGAGGAAAAGACCATGTGGAAGGGAATGGTCTAGAGAGAGGTATTTTCCCTTCTCTACCCTCAGGCAGAAGCACCTCTGATGAGGCTGAACATTCTGTTAGAGGTTCCAGAAGAAAATAATCGGAGTAAGGCCATGCATGGTGGGGGAAGCTTTTGATCCAAGCCTTTGGCCCAGGGAGCACAGCACCACGTGGGCAAACACAGTAGAAATCAACAGGTAACCACTCATCACACCAGCAACTTGGAAAGGAAGGACCAGGCTCAGAAAAAGGTCCCAGAGCACCACAGCACAGGGTGGTTCATAAGGGGAGGGCTGAGGGGTAGGTAGGTGGGCAAGGGTAGTATGAGCACTGAGCAAAGCTTTCTAACAGGCTCAGGCAAACAGGTACCTGCTCCAAAAAGCAAATGCGCTGGACAAAAACAATTTGAACAAAGCATATACTTAGGAATTTGTATTTAAAAACGGAGATTGGGAACATAAGGACTGAACTAATGAAATTAGGACAATTTATTGACATATATTAGAATCAGGAAGACTGCACAACAGTTGTCTGGCAAGTCTGAAATAATACTGAGAAACAAAGGGAGTGAAGAAAGAGGATGAGAAACAGCAGGAAAGATAATGGCTGATTACGACCTTGAGCTATTTAGTCATGCAGAAGAGGAACCTCTCCCTCTCTCACCCTGTATGACAATATTATATTTCTTGTTAGCTGGATTCTTGATCTGGGTATTCATTTAACATATATATATATATGTAATGCACTACCTCTTCCAGTATAAACTACTCTTTCGTTTTCCAGTTCTTGCTCACCTTCTCAGCAGCCAACAGTACACTCTTCCTCCAAGATGGGAAACAAAAACAACACTAGAAATACATGGACTGAGACATCCCTTCTCTTGAACAGGGAAACAAAGGAAACATGACTGTGACACAAAATTCTTGCATAGTCCATTTTTTTTTGGAGGGTGGAGTAAAATCTTGACCCTACCTCATATTCTGAGATAAACTCCCTTATCTCTTGATACCCACAAGTTCACACAGACCCCAGTACCTTTTAGGTTAAAAAGAAGTTTTGGGCTTAATACAGACGGGAAAATATATGATATTCACGTTATCACATTGTCCCTTCTGGTCCCTTCAAACAGCAAATTCCATGAATCCATTCTTTTGCAAGTAAAGGGTGAAAGAGCAGTGGACAGCAAACCAGAAAGTGCTGAAGTAACTGAATAAATTAAAGGCAAGCCATTCCAAGGACACATGCAGGCTTTCGGAAGCAGTTCAAGGTTGGAGGCTGAGTTTCCAAAGAAAATCAACACTCTCCTATCAGGGATGAAAGGGCAGCTTTCTCAAAAATAGCCACAAATGATGATCCAGATTACATGCCCATGAATTCTGTGATTTGGTAAACCGTCTGGAAGGCTACTTTAAAAGATAACTTTAATCCCGAGCAGGGATTACATAATGTAGAGGAAAACAGCATTGCTAATGTAACAAAAATATGTCTTTTTCACTTCAAATGCATCCGCAGAAAAAATTATTTAGTTGGCCTTTCCAAAGGGCTTTGACAACGTGACTCATGAAGACCATAAAGAAAACACAGTAATCATGACTAAAAGTTGGAGTCATGATTAAAAACGAGCTAAGCAGCCAAAAGCAAACCGTAGGAATGAAAAGACATTTTGACAAGAGAAAGGTTAATAGCTGTTGCATGCAGAGGCCATGCTGCAACTTCTAACTTCAGTTCGTGGTCTGGAGAGATCAGCTGTGAAATAAGACGGCAAAAGTGACAAGCGAGGGAAGGTACTTGAAGGGTTTAACAAAGCTGAATGAATGTGAAACGTGACAAATATATTTTTTAATAATTGCCAAGGAGATTGTATTGCAACACTCTCAGAAGGAAGAGCCGGGCACCATCACAAGCCCATGAAAGCTTACAGGGATATGCAGCAACGTCAAATATGCCGAGCAGCAAAGAGTCTCCTGTACTGAAAACATTATCCTTCTAACATCCACCTGCCAGGGAAACACCTTCCTGGAGAATGCTGTCTGCAGTTCTTGTTGCTTCATTAAAACTAGAGAAGTA